>CM073778.1:65795137-65906170 GCA_037158775.1 Hetaerina titia | reverse complement strand
AGGTGTTATGTGAGTTGCAAATTGATATGTTCTTTGTTGTAAGAATAGTTGAAAGTCAAATTAATCCGACCAATATCCTTGCCAAGAATGGATGTATCATAGCTTTCACCTTACTTGTCGAGTCCATCGGTGAAAGGTGAGACATTTTTTAAGTGCCTTATTCCGAATTAAAATTCACAACTCGTATTCAAGGGACGACAGGGTTACTCCGCTATTTCCTCAACCATAATATTGAGGATTTAAAGACTATCGAGGAAATTCGTGGATTTCTTTCGGAGCGATGGTGAGTGGAGAGGAATCAAGGGGCGTCGAAACTTTTCCGCGGAGGAGGTAGGCGTGGTGGGTTGGGAGAGGGGAAGTTTCCGATACAAGAGGACCCCTGCCGTGCGAGGGGGTCCGCCTCCCCTCCCGAGTCTCCCTCTCGAAGGAGCCAAACTCGCCGACGTTACACCCTCCTCCAGAGATGGGGGCCTGCCTCTTTCATCAAAAATCACGCACCGATAATAACGACCCCGTCACAATACATCTGCATTTTCCCGGCGCCGTTTCAACCCCCTTTAACCCCTCCTTCCTTCTCCTCCCTCCCTCCCGCCAACCCCAGACCATAGAGCACCAGACCATTCATTCCCACCCCCCTCCCCCCCGGCGTCTCGGGGAAAACTTCCCGGCATCCCCCGCGAGCATCCATCAACCATTCGCCACGAGGGATGGACGGAGATATCCTTGAGCTCGTTGAGTCCAAAGGCGCACTTTTGAAGAAAGGAAACTTGAAAGTTATTTCGACGGGAGGGATTTTTTCCGAGAAAGTGTACAAGGTTGGTTCGTTTCTTCCTCGCCTCCTCTCCTCTCTCCCTTCCTTCCCTCTTGCATTCCCAAATTTATTCGAAATTCCTCGTTTGCCGCCCTCGCCTTATCACCCGCCCCTGTTTTCCCCTAGATGTCTCTGTTTCCTCCTTCCTCTGGACCATTATCCAACCGAGAGGGATCCCTGCTGGGGGTTGGAAACATAACGACCAGTTTTGGGAGAACTTTTTGGTTCGAGATTGAATTGACTAGAATGTTATTGTTGTATGTATTTTTTCCCCTTGCCTTTATTTCCTTCGGTCCTTTTTTTTGAGGACTGGAGGGATTGAAACGTTGAGCGTATTGGTTTATAGTTCCGGATTATATGGAGCGTGTAAGTTCCTCCTTTTCTCTTCCCTAAAGATGCATAGCTTCCCTATGCGACCCATGGGAAATAAACATGCGGGAAGTTATTTTTATTCCGAATCGGGTCAGCCTTCTCTTAGAATATTTTGAGGCCAACTCGAGTGCGTTGCACAGGAGACTCCCGCGTCTTTTTCGGATGTCTTCTTGATGCATTTTATTTTTTGGGGGGTGCAGTTACCCCAGCGAGACCGTAAATGCTCTTTTTTTTAACAGTGAGTGTGCAAAGACGATTGCCATTTCATAAAAATCATCCCATAAATACAATATTTATACAGCCTAAATATTAGTTCTCATTCTTTGCATAATGATCTTCTTGCATATTTAGGCAAATATTAGAGAATTTTCGGTAAGGTGTTCGTGGTGCGTTCCACAATAAGGGAGGGTTCTGAAGCTTGTTTCAGTCTTTGGGGGTTTGTATGCCCGTGTGATTTCAACCCCGAAGTAATTATGAGAATTAAGTGGGCGTAAATTATTCCCTTAAATTTTTTCTAAAGCCAATTTTCCAAGTATTGTAGACAATCATTTCCACCTTTGAATGCCTCAAAACCCAATTTGCGACAATTCGCAGGGTTAAATCTGCGACTAAACGGACGTGCTGAGTAAATTTTGAGAGCTCCGGAGCACTCACACTCTTGGGCAAATCACGAGAGTTTTCGGAGGAATGGCTGGGGAGAGTGGGGCTGGGCGAACACGACAAAAATCTTCGCCGGCCTAGTTTTTCGACGTGCGGCGTCGACAGTGCGACTGCCAGGGAAACTTGGGATGGCCTGTGACAACCATTGGGGCGAGGAGGCGTCGAGTGAGGCTACGGCGGGAGACGCCGTGTCCACGTCCTCCTGCACTCGGAGACGCCTCGGTTCGGGTCACGCGTGAGCGGGATTGAGCGGCGCGCCGCGCCTTCCTTTTCGAGGTGCCGGGGGGAGGGGGGTGTCGGAAAAATCCGCGAGACGGGCGAGGAGCGTGCGGGGGATGGAGGGAGATGGTGCGGAAAGGGGGTTGGGGAGGGGGCGGGCGAGGAGAGGAAATAAAGAGGGCGGGGGCGGGAGGGAGGGAGTGATTTGTTGCCCTCCATGGTTTTCCCCAAAGCGCGCGCCCCCAGGACGACGGTCCCAGAGTCCTCTTCAAGCGAGAAAAGGAACTAACATATTTCCTCGGCTCCCGAAGTGTGACACGTACTGCTGTGGTGCAGTAAATAACCAAGTTTCGGGCTGGGCTAAGGTCCCCCGAGGTTTAAGGCTCTGCAAAGTAGAAAAGGGGTTTTTTTTACGGAGGTGGCAAGAGTTAAGGGGCGTGCGGGGTTGAATCGAGAGTGGGGAATGTCCTTTGGGAAGGGACGGCACACAGGGTTCAGGGACTGGAAATAAAGTGTGCACTGTATGAAGGAGATGTGCCTACTTGAGCGAGAAGAAAGAGGGTATGCGTAATCAAAGAGGCAGGGACAACGTCTGCTCTATGAGGGTCGGAGGTGTCGAGAGCAGTCGTCGAGGAAGTCAAACCTGCATTGGATGATCGGTGAATTTTACCGACTATCGGTAATAAAATTTTATGTGCATTATTTAATGAGTAAACTGAAATTAATATGTGTTCAAGCAAGTTTGAAGTATTTACAATCGTTCGTCGTTGATGCAATCGAGTATCAACCGTTGAGAACGGAGAGCGTATAATTGTGAAAGTTATCCTCTATGAGCAACTTTAAATTATATTTATTTAAAATAATTTTTACTGGCATTCGTGGCATAAATACCTCAGGAGTGGTGTATTTCAATTTTTAACGTTTCACACTCGCGTATGATTTCTTTAAAAGCGCAGAGAGTTATGTGTGTGAGGCGGAGTGGAGTCAAGGGCATTCGGAAATGGCAATAGCACCGCGCGCGTTGAATTTGGAACTTGGCGTGATATTTTGCGATATGAAGATTTCCCGAACTTACTCCTACTTTTCCCGTGAATCGAATCAAAGGGTTTGCGAGCGTCGTCAATCGAAAACAATCCGGAGTTCGACGAATAAATGAGCTGCGTCGGTATTATTTTATTCTTTTTTTCACGGAAAACTCGAGTGAATTTTTTGTTCGGCGTAGGGTCCAAAAAATGACGGAAATGGTTCATGAGACGAAATAAATTCTTTCCGCACGCCGACGGCGAGAGAGGAAAAAAAACTATTCATCAGTATTTACGGGGTACCGAGGGTTGGGGACCCGAAAGAGACGAGGATGAGGGAGAAGTGCATGGAGTGGGGAGGGTGTGTTTCAGAGAGAGAGAGAGAGGAGAGAGAGTGGGAAGGGGTCGGGAGAGAGAAATGTAATATTTACTGCGCTAATCCACACACGAGGATTAGACGTGGCTGCGCCAAGCGTTTTGAAGAATGTGAGTGAAGGGAGAAGGGAGCGCGGAGTCGGAGGCAGTCGGTGGAGGAGGAGGAGGGGGTGATGTACGTGGGGGAAGGGTGGAATCCGCGGGGCGGGGGTGTGGAGTCAGAGGTGTGGCGGCGGAGAGAGGAGGGGGCAGAGGAGGGTTTAAAATAAAGCCAATGATCGCTTTTGTCAACGCTGCGTTCGGATGATCTAAGGCGGCCGGGCCTCGCTGAGTGGAAGGGTTGGTTTGGTGGGTTGGTTGAAGGGGGGGAAAGGAGAGAGGCACTCTGAGGGAGCGGTAGGATTTGGGGAAGTCGGAAGGGTGGCTGAAGGGACGTGGGGGTTTGGCCCCGGGCAAGGGAGAGGGTGGTGGGGGGACGAGCGCTTGCGAGAGAGAGAACTGTGGCAGTAGCGACGAGTTCGAAGGTATATTTGATCAAGATACTTGACATTTAGGGCTCCAAGTCTCCACGGCTCTGGGTTATAGCTTTATCCCTATTGTAAGCAAGTTTCCCATTGGCCGAGTCCTCTCTATCTCCCCCTCCCCCTCGGTTCCACCCGCCTCTCTCACCTCCCCCCCCTCCCTTCCGGGGATGTGTTGGCTCGTCCCGTTAGTTTTATACAAACAAGAAAAACCTACTTTATTGTATGTGATGTTAGTTTATAGTGGCCACACATCTCCCAAACTTTGGACTTGAGCGAGGGAAAACTTTCTTGTCTGCTTCTCAAATTCCAGGGCTCAAATATTGCCGTTACGCCGGGGCTGGAAAACATTTTTCGACGTAGTTTTCCCCCGCGCCTCAGCGCCCCAAGACAAACTGTGAAAATCAATCCAATGGGGGCGCGGCAGACCCCATTCGCAAAATGTACGTTTTATTTACCCTGGGCTCTCATTTTTATCATGTGAGACCGAACTGGCGTCCGCATGAAATTCATTTTCTCATTGGCCTAATAGCACGACTTTTTCAAAAAAATGTATGACCCCTCTTCCCAAGGAGCAGAGGCGTGGCTCTCAATTCCGTTCGAGTAAAGCCGTTTAGCTAATCAAGGTATTAGTTAACGTTTTGTTAAATCCCTCATATGGTATAGTTTAGACCGTAAATATTGGAATAATCTTATGGCCCTAACTTAAAAGATACGCTTTGAAATTTCGGTTTTAATACGTAACGTAGGCGAACCATAGTAAGGAAATGACTTATTAAATACGAGGGAAGAACTGTGGCTGATGACATTTATTGTTAGGTAGTGATACGTATTATTTTTGGAACAAATGCAACTGTTTCTTCTGAACCTTTCTCGCTGCTCTTGGGATTGTTTTTGGGAGCATTCTTACTCAAAAGACCGCGTAATGTCGGACCGTTTCAATTCCCAATTTTCTTTTATTTCCGTTAGTGGGGAAACTGAGTAGTTACTCTCGGGACAGGAGGGCATTTATCTCGTTCTCTCGGCGCGAAAGATCGAAGGAACAGCGCGAGCGGTGGTGCTCACCCCATTCCCCCTTCGTGCTCTCGCGTTAGACGTTCTGCCCGGAGTGGAATTTTCCCCGTGTGCACCGGCGCGCCTCCCGTCTCCAACGCAGCACGGCCATCGCCGTCTGTCGCGGATCCTCGCAGCCGACGGAATGAACGGAACGGGGGTCGTGGAAAGGTGGGGTGGGAGGGAAAGGGGGTCGGAGGAGTGTGGGAGGAATGTGGGAGGTGGCAGGAATATGGCGGTGTGGAGCGACTGGGATCGGGGGCGGGGGCCGAAAAGGGGGAGGGAGCGGAGACGCGCGGAAAACAATGGGCGCGCCAAAGGAAGTGGGGAAGGGAATAGTGGCGTCGTCGGTAATGTTTCTTACCCACGGTACTCGAAAAAGTGTAATTCGATTGTGAACTAGACGGGTTTTACAGAACATAATCCGCAAGTGTACCTTTCTTTCCATGCAACTGTCCTCTCCGCTCTGCGAAGGAAAGCTTATATTATTTGTTGCTGTCCAAGTTTTTTATTCAACACTTCCGTGCTACTTCGACAAAATCATCTTTATATTTATATATACACACACATACATACACACAATTCTGCTCTACCCCATGGACTGCCATACCGAGTCCCGGTGTACATATGTGCGAGTATATGATTAAATGGTGAGGAGACTAAGTTACTTATACGTAGAGAATATCTCGTCGTTCTAATAAATTGAGAAAATTTCGAGCATAGCTGATCCTCTGATCTCTATTGTATTTTTTGTATATTTTTGCTAGCTTTTGTATGGGCTACTTTGCTGAGGGTAACACCCATTTTCCCAAGTGAAGAGCGTAAAACTTGACCCTTCATTTGTATCTGATTCGACTTCAATTGACCGCATCAACGTGGACGGTATGATCTGAACATTGGCCAAAGGAGAGAAATCATTTCCCAACGTCTAAATGCTCAGTTACCAGAGAAACACCTCAAAAGAAACAAATTGATGAACAATGTAGAACTTTCCCAAGCGACGCGAATTATTAACAGACATTCCTGCGTTCACCGGAGCTGGCTCATTTCTTTTCCGCGAATTCTGAAGCATGTATTTAAATTTTGGTTAACTACCGGAGACTCTACTTCGTATAGAAATGGCTTGGGAATGACAAGGGGGCTAACTAAACCGATGCAACCGTGCTTAAATTTGCATGATTTTCGTTTAGAAAACATAGAATGGGTGTCCACTCGACATCATTTAGGTATCCTTTGGTAGAAACGTTTCGCAGGACGGAACGAAGCCGAAACATAAGCCTTCCTCTGAGGGAGAGGCCTTGTGCCTCGGGTGGATGAAGGAACGCCCGAGGCACAGGGTACGGGGGTAAAAGTGGCGAAATAGGAGGAGAAAGAGGAGAGCACAAGTCGGAATGGGGGAAAAAGAGAGAAGTGTGTGGAGGCCTTTTGCGGGTCCAGGTGAGGGGGTGGGAGTGTGTGCGGGGGAGGGGCGGGGGAGGGGCGGGGTGGGAATGAGATGGTTTGGGGGGGGGGGAAGGGATGAAGGGAGGGCGTCTGAACAGCAAAGGGCACCCGTAGGATTACGTCTGCTGCGTGTGAGCCGTTCGGATGAGGCAATCCTTTACCGGAGCTGTCCAAAGGGCGCTTTTTTCGCTTTCCTCCCTTTCCTCTGAAGGGATGGGCGCGCGGGCCGGGGTGGAGGAGACGCGGGTTTATTTCTCTGTTGGATTACCGTTGCCCCCCCTCGCCCACCCCCGCGCTCCTCCTTCCCCCAACCCCCCCACCCACATCTCCACCCCTGGATCCATTCCTCCCCACCACTATCCCTCCTCCTCCCCGCACACACAAATACACTCGGCCCACCTCTCTCTCTCTCTTCCCTACTTTTTCCGCTTCCCGAGCCTTCTCTCCTCCCGCCCGGTGCCCCGCGTGCTCTCTTCTCTATCCTCGTCCTCCCACCGCCCTCCGCCCCGACCCGTCCCCCCGCTTCTCCCGCACGAGTGATAATAAAACACTCGCTCAGACGCTTGTGTTGTTGGTGTAGTGAGGATTTTGAGGGCGGGAGGGGGGTGGTTTTTTTTTCGGTTGCGTAGGTGAGGTGTTTTGTTTGGGGAGGGATCGAGAAAGAGAGTGAAGGAGCGGGGAGGGGCGGGCGGGGACGGGATAGGGCGGGAGGGTGGAAAATAAATAAAAAGTGGGATGTGTCCGAGGGATTGTGGAGGCGGAGAGTTTAGGAGGCCCTCCCACACCGCGTCAGTTTTGAAACCTTCTCTCTTTCTCCGTATTCCCTTCACCTCTTTCACTCTCTTTCTCCGTATTTCCTCCACCTCTTTCTCTTCGCTTTCCCTCCGCCGGGTTTCTACAAACACACACACGCACACTCCTCTCCTCGAACGCAACCCCACGGTATCACATCACGCACTTTCTAAACCGGGGATATTTTTCTACCTCGGGCACAGCTCCGCCAACATAAACTCTGTACTCGCGCGAGGGTATAAACACGGGCAAACACAGGATCTTCTTTCCTCGAGTATCCTTGGGATCGCTCGGCCTTGATATTCCCTCTTTTTTCGGTTTTCCTCAAACTTACATCCTACATGCGCGAGTTGCTCTCTTCAGGGTGGATTCTGTTGTTTTTCTGATCGAGCCTGGAAGATGCTTTGATGACAGTTCAGTTGGTAGTTATGCATCAGTTTGTCATGATACATATTCCTATTTGTGTGTATATAAACAAATATATAAATGAGTATATATTTGTGTGTGTATATATATGTATATGTATATTATAAGCATTGATCGATATTTTAATGATCTCTTTCTTTGATGTCGTGCTTTACTTTAGATATTTATCCTGTACTACTCTATATTTGTTTGAATAGGGATTTCGTCTGTTTAGTGATTAATCCAAGAAATGCAACAGCATACATCAACTTGTCTTATGCTGAGGAAACTCTTTCGTGATTTTAAAGGTACCCTGTATGTCTAAAATACCTCATTACCTTTTGATCAACTTTGAGTTCTCTGAGTACATAGATCCGTGTTAGGTTTGATAAATTCCCTCTGTCTTAAAATTCCCGGTGACTCTCAGTTCACAAGCGCTTTTCAAGAGAAAATGTGTTTTGATACCGTTTGAGGGAACCATTACTTCGTGAGGCGTTCACTGAAAATAATAATAGATTCACCTGTATAAGGGGTTCAAAGTATTTTCGCGACCAATATTTTGGTCACTACTGCAAACAGTCTGTACAGAAGGGTTGACGTGGTAGTGGAACCAAACCTTCAAGCCTGTAATGTATCCTCCCTTAGTTTCTGAGGAATTTACTTTAGATTTATAAATGTGTGCGCATGGTAATTGAGCGCATGAGAGTCACTAAAATTCCCCGAAAGGCCGAGTGAGTGTACGTCCGCGAATATGGGAGAAATTTAGATTTCGGTACAGTTTACTTTGCCTGTTTCGTCTTTTTCCACGATTCGGTTAGAAAATGAAGGGCATATTATCCAAATTTGAGAATGCCCAAATTTTTTTTCGTGGTTTAAATCGCCATTTCCCTTCACGCGCGGGCGAGTACACAGAGGCCTTTTGAAAAGCCTTATGTTTGCGTTCACTGGTTCTGAATTTACGGAAGGGTCGCACGGAGTGGGAGAGAGGCATCCATGGAGGAGTGAAAGGAGGAACGGAGAGAGATGAGCGTGGAGGTTTGAAGGGGGAGAAGGAGGAGGAGGGTGGGAAGGGCGTTGCGTGGAGTGGCGGGCGGGGCGCGGTGAGGAGATGTAGGTGGGGCGAGCAAAGAGGATTGGGCATCCTCTATCGTCGACTTAGGCATGTTTATGGCGCCCTGGGAAAGAGTTTCGTGGCGGGGAAGGGGGAAAATATAGCCTTTTTCCAAACCCCCTTTCCCCCCAAACCCCTCCTCCCTGGTCCACGGTTTTATTCTGTCCTCCCCCTTCAGATCTCACCCCCTTCTCCCTCCTCCTCTCTCCCAATACCCACCCCCCTTTTACGTATGCCTTCAAACGCCCTCTCCCTGCCCGATACAACCCGCTAGAAAATCCCATTCCATGGAATCACGGCGAGAATTCCCCGAGTTGTATTGGAATCGCCGTTCGGGTCCAACCTCAGCCCCCAATCTCCCACCCCACTCTCCCCCCGAGATTCCCTCTTCCGAACCCCCCCACCCCGCTCACCGACCCAGAACTTCTTCCCCACTCTAACCCACCCCCGGTTCCCGGATCATCATATTCCTTTCTTCCCGTACCAGGTACATTCTTATCGGCAATTCCTCTTTTTCCCTTGCTTTTTTCCCCTTATTTCTGTTCTAAGCCTCTCCCGATTCGCCAGTTTTTCTTCTCCGTCTCCAGTTGCAAAAATTTTGATGATTTTGCTCTGAAATCTAATATTGTGTCGCTCATTCTCTATTCGGGGCTTCTCTTTCGAGTTCTGATTCTAGTGATAGGTAGTTATGTTCTTTAGCTGTGCATCGTGGAGAGGTAGATATTTTGGTCAATCGTTATTTTGTCTGGTTAAATGAACTGGTAGATAGTGAAAATTCTGTGTTCGACGTCGACGTCTGTGATGAGGCTAGATGAAGTTAAGTATTTTTTAGATCTTAGTTAACTTGCATCCATCTGGTTGGTTATAGATTCCTTGATAGTGAAAAATTTGGTTTTGTCAGATTTTTCTTGAAGCAATGGGATATTCTGACCAAACCAGTTGGTCTTTCCGTAAACAAAAAAAAAACTTTTTCGTGTCTTATTTTGTAGTACCAATGAGAGTCAATTCCTCTCCAAATTCTTCGAATGTAAATATAGGTACCACTTGGCAGCAATGGAAGAAAAATAACTTCTAACAGAACTTATCAAATCGAGTTCGCGTGGTATTTTTTGAAGTGGATGACGTCCCACTGTTCGATAACACAGGCCAACAGTGGTTTTGGTGCCGGATCTTTTAATGATGATTTAAAGAACAATTGGGGTGCTAAATCCAATTATGACACTAGTTTTTTCCTATCAGATATAGTTTTCAAGATATAGATATGTTGTTACTTACCTAAAAAAATCTTCTACCTGATGATATGGGAATATTATATTAATAATAAAACCCACTAAATATAAAGACTTGATTTATTTCTAGGGCTGTTAAATCACCCACAAACACAACAGAATTTTACGATACAATTGAACACAAATACTAAAATTTTTTACTGTAATATACAGTGCACCATAGATTATAATCTATGGTGCACTGTATATTTATCGTTAATGATAAAATGAATCCATTATTGTAATAGAATAAGCGTATTTGCCATTGTTCTAGTAGGTTCATGTTTATGCTCAATTTTTCTGACTCTTCTTCGGAATTCACGTGACTCGGACTCTATGGGATGTATCCTGTTAAGTCGGAAAAAGGCTGTAAAATAGGAATTTTTCTCTCTGGGCTTGTATATGCCCCCGGGGGCGTGTTGTGCGTTGATTATAGCACGCAAGGGAGAAAAGTCATTCATTTTCAGTATTTTTCTCCATCATCTTGTCACATGGGTCTCTTTCATGCGAGGCCGGGTTTCTTCTTCCTCGTGGCAGCAGCAGTGGCATCGGAATTTCCAGCATTTACCTCTCGACTCAAATCGGAGGAAAGATAGTTATATGGGATGCAGGCGGGAATTTAAATCCATGATTAACTGAAGTGCCTCCTAATTGAAAGATCAAATTAACTAGCAATTTCCAAGCCGAGGTGTAATCGAATACACTTATGTTAGACTATAATACGTATCCCAAGCGAGCCTAGTTCTGGCTCACGAAACTAACAATTTCCCGTGATTCTCCGTAATGACACTTAATCCCTGTCGAGGAATCACTCTGGCGTTTTGACCTCTCTCCCTCTCGTCCTCTGCAACGCCGTCGCCGTCTCCTCCAAAGCATCCATTTATCTATCCACGTGTTTTTCCCCCATACACACCGACACACCTTCCCGTGCTCAAAACAAACAATCGCTCATAGCAACGGGGCGAAATCCAAGGTTCTTTCCATCCTCGGAACACCACCAACCGATCTCTCTCTCCCCCCACCCCCCGTTCCCCCCCACCCTCCCCGCGCGTTTCTAAACCCCGGGTGGTGATGCAAGTGGGAGATCGCTGCCTGTACCTCTCACGGCCGTGTCTTCACGTGCCTCCTTGCACCTCGCCCAGCCGAGAGGAACACGACCGAGCGAGGCACGACGACATGCCTTCGAAGAGACCCTCGGGCATTTGTGGCCGGCCCCGGCAACGCGTTGGCACAACGAGTCCCTCGGACGGATCGTACCCGCACCACGAGTGCCCCTTTCGCGGCTCTGTTATGCCGATAGCTTTCTCCACCGGAGCCGAGATGCTTATCGGGTTGTGGGGAGGGGGATATAAAAGGTGGGGAAACATCCCCCGACGAGTCTCGACTCTACCCCAAAGGCCCCCCGAGGGTATCGAGTGCGGGGATCTTGTTCGCTGCTAAGTGCTACAGTTTCCTCTTTAGCGTTGACGCCCGACTATTCGCAATTTTTTAAATCCTCTTTCTGTTTTATCCCGGTGAGCGCAACTATCCCAGATGCGTCCTTGTAATTGCGATATCGTGACTCTTATTTGATTTTTGTATTTATTTGACTGTTTCAGAGTTTCCTTCGTCTTGTTGGACGAAAGTATTTGAAGCGGTGATAACGTCTGAGCTCGAAGTAGAATAAGCATTCAGCTTTCGTGATTTCTTGAGTTGATACTTTTTTCTGGGGTTGAATCTTGATCATTTGTATCGCGACTTTTGATCGATGGTCCTGATTCAGATCCCACCGCGACCTGCGTCTCGCGGAATGAATCGCAAATGAGTCGCTCCGTGCCGCGTCGACTCACCCCCTCTTTCCCCCCCTCGCGAATGTTCCCACACGTGCGGAGAGGTTTTAACGATTGAGTCGTCTCACGAATCTCCTCGGAATCACTTCTCCGAGGGATTCGACCTCGTCCCCGTTGGTTCTTCAAACGTCAAAAGGCTCATGAAAAATGTTTCCATTGACGGCTCACTCATGTTTTTCGTCGCAGGGGGAAAGTCCAATTATCCACCCGAGAAGTAATAGACTGAAGCTCCCACGAGACTGGGTTGGAGGTGGAAGGGGGGGCGGGGGGTTGTGGGGACTGCGCCTCGTCCCACTACACCCCCACCGCCATCAGACTGATCGCCGATTCCGCTCGCTCACCGCCTCCGTCAACCGCGGGGCCGTCCGCTCCCACAATTCAACCGCGACGCACACACACACAGAAACACTCGTGCGCGCATGTAGGGACGGACAATGCGTCCCTCTTCCCCGCACGGATGACCGCGACAGTATGAGAGCGGGGCGACTCATATTGTTCTGGCGTGCGCCGGCCCGCCATCTTCTCAAAATCTCCCATCACGTCCATCCCTCCTCTCCAAACCCGCCCAAGTCACTCCCGTCTCCGCTCTTTGCTTTTCCCTCAACTTCCTCTCCGAATCACGCTCTCATTGCAAATGTCAAACGGGCTGCTTCTTCATTGCTCTCCATCTCCTTCGAGCCCCCAACTCCTCCACAACCCCCGGCCCAACCAATGACCCACCCCACCTCATCTTCCCGGCATCCTACCTCCTCCTTCCCCTCCCTACGACCACCACCCCCACCCCCCCCTCACCGACCAGATCCGCATCCATTGTCATGGAGATGACGGTGGAGCATTGTTCATGGACTCCCTTCAGAATACATGAATAGCAAAGAAGGGAAAATGGGTTGTGAAGGGACGGGAGGGGAGGGCCGTACGGCGAGAAGGGGTCGGTTTCGCATGCCGGGGGTGGAAGGGGGTAGGAGTTGGTTAAGAGGCGGGGGCGAACATGTTTTGGCCCGGCGGAAATGGGAAGAAGGGGTGAGTATTGAGATGGGGTCGGGCTGTGATTTGTTGAAGAACAAAAAAATATTGGGAAGGGATTCCGCCAAGGGTACAAGAGGAGGGGCGCAAGGGGGGATAAGTATCGCTGGATTTCCAGATCAAAACCTCCCCCTCTTGGCGCCCCTCCACCTACCACTCCCCTCCGCTGCCGTCACAGGACGGCCGGTGACGTCACCGCCCCGGCAACCCCTTCGGAGTCCCTTCCACCGCTATCGCGTCGAGCGACCCCCGGTGTTATCCCTTACCGGTCGCTGGCCAAACGTTTTCTCATGGGTGTGCGGGAGAGGGGAGGTAGGGATGGAGCACGGGGTGCGTCTGGAAATAATCAACGGGGGTGACTCTTCACCACGTCTTCATTTCCTGGTCCACTGGAAGGGAAAGGGGAAGTCGTTCAATTTTTTTTTCGTGTGCTTCCTCGCATCCCCACTACGGCGGCACCCCCATCCCTTATTTTTGTCCTCTGCCTCCCCACCAGCTCTCCCTCCCTTCGGCCGTCAACCCTTCCAGATGTGGTCATTCGATTTTGGCCGTCCTTCCTCGTGAGTGAGGTGATGGGGTTGGGCTGCGGGAGCGTCCCCCGCTCTCCCCGTCTCTTCCGCGTCCGCAGAACGGGGCACACTGTGCATTTCCCCCGCTTCACCCCTCCTCCTCCCCGAGTGCCTCCGTCCCTCCCATCACCCAGAAGAGTTAAAAGAGATTAAAAGGGGACGAACGTTTAAGCCGTCCGAGATTTATGCCCTCGGAGCGATACGTTTAATTTCTTTCTATTTTTTTTCATTTCATTCCCTTCTCCACTCCTTGCTCCCGTTCCTTGTGCGCCCTCGAGAGAGGCATGGCGTTCATTAACAATTCTAATTGCGTAGAATGGTCGCAGTGCGCTGGACTAGGGTCAGCCGTGACTGATTTGGACGGATTGAGAGTTTGTTTGAATGCTAAGTGAGGTCATTTGCCTCGAAGCACTCTCGAGGGGTGGGGCTGTCTCTCTCTCTCTCTGGCTCTACGGCCGTTACTAGTGACCCCACTGAAGCGGGTCGTCGTCACTCGCGTGTGTTGTAGGTTTTGGAAAATTAACGTCCGTCTACTTCGACGTGCTCTTGCTCTTCCTCCTTATGGCATTCCTTATTTTTCATTTGTAGAGGGCCTAATTTTAATCAATAAATGAAATGAATTATTGAGGGAAAATTGTAATGTTAAATTGTAAGCATTCTTCCGTCCGAAGATGTATCGGAAACTGTCCCACGGTTTCACTCGAACTTCCAAATATCCTATCGGAGATATTTTAAAAATAAACAAATAATTTATAAAAAGCATCATGTGGATGACATGTGATGTAACATTACTCCGTTCAATCTTTTTGTGAAACCTAAGCAAGAAACGACAACCTTAAAATTAAGTACGTAGTTCAATCTGATGTTATTTTACTTGCGTGGTGTCTCCAATGTAATATTCATGCCTAGAGTGCCATCGAATTACCCTAGCCCTCATCCTCGTAGCGTTCTATTGAGTCAGGTTAGACGCCGTAAAACTCCAAAATACTCTATTTACGTGCGACACTTCATTTCGCGAGGAAGTAATGCTCAATTCCCCCATAAAATGCAAGACAAGAAAGTACCATTGTGACTAACCCCTCGGTTTGCCTTATTATCTACACGAAGCAATCCGCCATGTGTCTTCCCTGAGCAGGAGATATAGCGGAAAATGTAATTTCACCTTTGGCCATTATCTCGCAGGCTTTTATACGTAATAGCAATCCCCCCATTATGGGAGGGGGAGGGAGGGTACGGAGAAGCAAGAAAAAAAGAAAGAGAGAAGAAAACCAGAACGTGAGAATGTTCCCATGGAAACCCACTTTCACATGCAGGAATGCCTTCCCTCGGTGTATTACCCATCAGACCCCGTCCCCTCTCGCTCGCTCCAATCTCACGTGCTCCCCCCGACAAACCCTTATATACCCTCCCCCCACCTCCACCAACAATCTCCCTCCTGCCCCCATCCCGAAAACTCGTATGCGGCCGAGGAAAATTCCCATCTCAGTTCCATTTTGAGCGTAAGATGGGAGCTCTCGGAGGGGTGGTTTCGGCTGTGTGTGCACGTGTGTGTGTGTGTGTGTGTATGGTCGTGTGGGCGCTATATGGGTCCCGCCACCGCTCGCGCGCACGCCGAGGATTTTTCGGAATGCCATTCAATCTAAACCCTGGGTCCCTCCCCACTCTCTCTCTCTCTCTCTCTCTCCCTCTCACCGCTCCCAAAACGAGATCCCTCATCGCACGGGCGTGCGTTATGTGCGGGGGTGTAAACAATAAGCCCCGGGATTGCATTCCTCCGCCGGGGTTGCCGTGTCGCAAGGAAATCTCGGGCCTCCCCGGTCGTTTGTTCCCATCCCCGCGCTCCGTCGATGCCTCTGTTGCCAATATGGGTAGCGGGAGGCTGACTGGGGAAGGTGAGGGCGGGCGTAGGCTTCAAAGGCCCTGAGCATGGGCCCTGTCTCTCTATCTCTCCCATACACCCGTCACCCCCTTTCACCCAAAAGTCCATCCCCGGACTACCCCTATGGATTCCTGAAGCGTATTCCAACCTCGGTGCTCCCGGACATATAAGATTCACGTCCGAGTTGTAATTGTGAAAGAAACTTGACGCCTGAGAAATCGTTAATGGGATGGATTTAGCACTCTTCACATGTGAAATTTATTTTATTTCATGTTAAATAGTGTAATTAATATGTCCTAGTTTGAAACTAATAAAATGTATCTATTATATTTCATTCAATAAGATTTCACCGATCATTCCTTCATTCCATTTTTATGGTTAAGAGCAATTCAACATTTATTCCATATACGTCATTGCTTACCAGCCTTTTATCATGAACTATCACGTCCAATGTTCTGATAACATCATGTACTCAAAGCAACTAAAACTAATAGGTGTAATTAGGTAATCGTGAGGATGAAATTGGTACTAATCATAAAGTGAACAACGTTTTATACAAGCTCAAGTATGATACAGTAACATTTTTTTAATATGTACTGATACATTTCAAAATTGGCGAAGAAGAATAGGTCTTTTTTGGTTGGAATCTTGAGCTTGTACCTTTGAAATTAGTTATTTCTTATGAAGTCAAGTTTTGCTCTTTCGTGTCTCAGATCGGCCTCCCGAAAACCTGAATATTTATTCCTCTGTTTGTTTTTGGAAACAATCTGAGGAAAACATTTTTCACAATAGTATGGTGTTAGAAAGCGTAATAGGAACCTGAAGACCCTGTCAGTGAACCAAGTGGTCATTTAGCAATTTCACCAAAAAAATTAGAACGAGGAGTGAAGGAAAATTTCCTCGAAAAATCTTAAAGAAATAAATTTCTCTGCGGATTGATATTCTGAGTTCACCAAAATTTAAAGCAACAACTGTCGTCCGAGGGTGATTTAAGCTTACTTCTGCGCCTTTAATGGTTATTATGTCGTTAACGTGTAACGATTACTTAGCCAATTAACGTAATTAGTTTTATGCATTTGTTCTAGCTTTTTAAGCCATGTATATGGAAAATTGAGAGGGACTCAAACTAAATTGGCATAATTCAGTTGATTTGCTGTTTTCGAAGTACGTTTGACATTTAATGTGAATAAATATTTGAATTGGAGCAAAAATTTTCATAAATATATGATTGGCCATGTGCTTTTAAGCTAATGATAGAAAAGTCTTTTTTGCCATCCACGGAATTGTGTCAAGGGGACTGGGATTTCATTACTCGCCCCTTGACCCTTCCTTCATTGAACGTAACACTGCGCGTTAATTTATTTTCGCCGATATTTTTCTCATCGAAGAGGATTGGTTCTATTATATGCTAATGAGCGACCGATGCCTCTTTTCATTCAATGACAATTGAATCAAGCACGCTCAGCGAGGATTCTCCCAGCATTATTAATAATCCCTTTCACTTATCCCTTAATAATACAAAAGCTCGAATGCAAATGTTTACCTGGATTACCGGAGTCAGATGTCCTTAGTTTTGATATTTTGATCCGTCGCTGTATGTGATTGTTGGGACGCGCTCGTCCCGATTGCCCTTTTCAGAATAAGCTAACTTAAAGCAAATTCATCTCCCTGACGGTGAAATATTACCGAATGATTTCTCATGGATAAATAAAATATGAATAAGAGAAGATTTTTGTAGATAAATTTGAACTTTTGTAAATACTCCATTCTCGAGGATATACCAGATATGTTTTATGACTGTCAACCTTTTATAGAGGATAAACTCATGTGTCTTCGATTTATGAAGCATTTGAGGAAACGCCCCTTGAATTGAATTTTCAGTTAAATATCTTAGAGATGGATCGGTGTTTTAATAAGCCCCAGAAGAGTTTTCCGCTACTGATACCCCCTTGAAGCTGAAGGCTGCAGCTGCGTGGATTAATATACCTGAGTCTTGACTAAAAATATAGTATATTGCTTCGCTGCACTTTAAGATTACAGTCTACTTACCGTGGTAAAACTCGCTATGTGATTTTATGACTTTGTTAAAGTTTCTTAGTAGGTTATAGCTTTTCAAAGCATTTTTTCCGTCATCTCGGTTGATTATTCGACTAAATTTGTAGCTTTCTATCGTATTGTGCAGGTATTTAATCTGTTGATAGATCATTCTTGGTTAGGATTGTTAAGGGTGATTAGTCAATGAATGTGTTTAAGGTTACTTCAATGGAAGTGAGAGCGATTCTAAGTTCGAAAGGGAAAAATATTTCGATTAGACAGGGCAGTAGGTGGATGAAATAAATTGGGCACTTCGGTTGCTCATCTAGCTAAGGTTTGTAGCATTACCGGGAGGTAAGTTCCCTCACCAGATGCATTCACGTCGTCGAGACGGCGTTTCGGAAAATTAGGCGTCCTTTTCTTCCCCTCCCCGTGGGCCTCCCTCGTTCCGAAGATTGAGTGACGCCTTACCTATCGTCTCTCGGAGGGTGTGGGGGGGAGAGGGAGACTCCTTTAGATCGACGGAGGCGGAAGGAAAGGTATATGGATATCTCTTTTACACTTCGTCCCTCCCCTCCCCATCCACTCATCGACGTGGCTTTAACCTCCTCCCCAACCCCTCTCCACGCTCCCCCTTTCACTCTCATCCACACCCTTCCATTCGTCTCAGGGCTTGCTCTTCCACCACCGCACCCTCCATCCATCCACACCCCTCTCCGCACTCGAAGATCGCGGTCGTCTCACCCAGCCCTCCGTCGGCCCACTCTCGGGTCCTTAGCGTGTACCGCACCAATCTCTGGATGACAATGGAAGGAGGGGCTCTGGACGGCTTGAAAAAGTGTTTTGAGGTTCCGGGGGTTGGGCATGGGGCGAGAGGAGGAGTGGTGTATCCGGGGAGGGGTGAAGGGGGCGGGGTGATGGCAGGAGGGTGATGGAGGATTTCGGGGGTGGGTTTGCAGCACTCAAAGGGGAGGGGGGGATGCGCACGGCGATGCTCACTTTTCCGCGTCGTAGCCCTTCTGGAGGATGCTACCCGCGCATCGGTGTCTACTCATCCGTCACCGTGCCATCGGGATCAAGGCGATGCACCGTCGAACCACTTCAGTAGTTCGATTATACGAGTATTAATACGTTTCTCCCAATTATACTGGAAGGGAGGATTTCGATCCAATTTTTTTCCGTCATCTCTCGAATCACCAAATTTATGTTCGACTGGATGTGTTTTCATTTTGCACTGATTGAGTTCCCGATTCTTTTATCATGGCACTGACCTATGCCACTAGTGCTTTTAGTATGATTTGGGTCGACTACTTTCGCCTTCATTGTCAGTCGGGAGAAAATTCTCCATTTGAAGGTTTTTCTCCTCCGACTTGATCGCTCAGCAGGGACGGAAAAATATATAAAATTTCATCTCTGAATTCGATTTGGACTCATTTTTTTGGGCATTCAGTCGTAACATGTTTTGAATCTATTCATAAGCAATCGAAATCAGAAGTGCGATTTTTATGGGAATCGATTTGTGCGATGTAATTTCAATGTTTTCTTTCCTTCAAGTCGCTCGGCAGGCTAATGCCGAGGTGACTTCACAATCGAGATGGCAGCAGCTATCGGCTGAATCTTGCGCTGTAAAAAACTCTTCTCGCTCCCCCATTCTCCGTCGTCCATCATCACCGCCACTGGTGTATTTTATTGAAGATGCGACCGTTAAAAGTAGTTAACCAACCAATATTAAACGTATGCAACTAGACAGCTGGCTTTCAAATACGTAGTAAGGATGCAGTACATTCAACCATTTGAAGTGTTGAACCTGGGTATAAAATAAGCATGACGCAGATTTTGTACGATTTATCACGCGTCCATGACGTTCCGATGTCGTTTTATCGGAAGATGGCTAATTATTTGTTGGGATAATCAAAATGCGCACAAAAAGCTAATGTTTTTTCAATTTACCAATAAAAATGTTTACACTTAAAATGGACGCATTTGTTCAGCTTGAGGGATAGACCCACATCAACCCACTCGTAAAACAACATAAACATTCCATTGCTAAATGCTTCTTATTGGTACTTCATCACATTGTCCACGAGATGATTGACATTATTAATAAATTGTTTTCTTCTATGATGAACTGATGCTTATACAAATGCCACCATGCATATATATTAGACACATTAAAGGCGATACTTAACATGCATCGGTAGGGCTAAGTCATCATATTCCGAGCGCTGCGAACTATCTATAACAGACGTCGGGGACTAAAAATCCTTTCCGCATCGTTCATTAATCACCCTGCATGCTCGTCGATACACATCTCGGATATTTTAAGGATCGCACGTCGATTTCAATCTCAATGGAATCGCAATGCATGCCTGGACAACACACTTCATCAGCAAAAGCACGGATACGCTGTCGGAGATATCGCTGGCGTAACTTACTCATATTATTCCAGCCTTAATTATTTGTGTGATGACCGTGTACATCAATATTATCATCGTGCACGGTCATCATTTCCAGGATTGGTTCGACGCAACTCTCCGCTTCGGCTCCCCTGTCTGACTGCCAATCTCTTCGCATTTATTTGCATGCCACTGCCTTATAAATAATACCTCGGGACTTTTTAATGTAATGCCTGTAACGCTGGACCTCGGGATCGACCGTTGGGTTTGGTGTGGGTCTGCTGAAGATGGAGGAGGGAATACGACTCTTGTCTATCTCTCGCTCACCACCACCTCCGAATACCGTGGTGTTCGGGGGTGTCCCCTAATGAGGGGGGTGTGTGGGCATGTATTGCGGAGAGGCGGGTCTAGGTGGGAGAGTGAGAGCTTAATGGGAAGAGGGGAGCAAGGCGACGGCGTCGGGGAGTCAGTTGCAGGGGGTGGACAGGGGTACGGGGAGTAAGGTGCGAGGCGTTGCCCTCTCAGATGAGTGGGGACGTCCGCCACCCCTTGGCCACCCCCGACCCCTTCTCGCCCCCCCCTACCTTCTCATCCCCGTACCGGGGGGACCCCATCAAGATGGGGTTTCCGTGTCTGTAATGATGACACGCCACCTTCGCACCCGCTTCCCGACACCCCCGCCGCCGTCCTCCCTCTGATTCCCTTCCTCCCCGGGGCCCCTTAATTTTCTTCTCCTTGCTCTCATTCCGGACGCTTTTCGGTCGGCGTTCACGTGTGCGCTCGCCACCTCCTTGTCTCCCGTGTCTCGCCTCGTCTGCGCCTCTCCTTCCATCTTCCGAAACACGTAGTACGTGCGACATGCGGCGGCCTTTGTAGTGCTCATTTCCTCCGCCGCGGAGCCACCGTCAATCGCGCGATCTCAGAGCTCTCAACGTGCAGTTTACGAATTACACGCATTGATCCGGGGGGTGATTTGGTTTTATGTGCTCTATATCCCTTAAAATTCAATTGTGCACGCATAATCGTGTTTCCAACGGTTTTCTGGTACCTGTGCGAAAGTGAACGCTTTAAACATTCCGAAAACATTATAAATTGTCATGTGGGAAAATTTAATTGTTTCGTTTTAAAATCATTACACTGGGGTAGGGCTCCACTTAACGGTTCTTTCCCTGAAAAATAATTTATTTCTTCGGGAAATTCTATTTCTCTGCTTGAATTTGTTGAAAAGAAAATCAATCATTTTTTCATTCGTCCATACAGCTGAGCGATGTTTTTACCCAAGAATCCGAATGTTCTATTTTTATTTGGTAGGTTCATGTTTACTCAATTTTAACTTCGTTTACCATTGTTTTATCCCTGTAGATACCGAAACCTTATATTCATTCAAAGTAAAGCCAACTTTGATTGACCCAATAGTCTGATTATTTATTTAAAATCCAATTCCTCGGCGGTAAACTCTACCCATCGCCTCCTATTTCGGATTCCAACGTCCATTTTCATCAATCTTCCACCCAAAGCAAAACCATCGCAATGGATTAAAACATTTCAATAACTCGGAGCCAGTTCATACAAGGACAAAAATAAGTGAGTACGAAATAGCCGACAAATACAACGCTAGAGAAATCGTATCTTATATTTCGCAAATGTTTTGAAGATATTGATCACTTCCATTGTACGAGTATTTCCGGCATTTTGGAGAAGCATTGCCTGTGAGTTCTACGTATATCACTGGCCCTCCATTCTGTTCTTTGATGGGGTGTTAAGAACTCTACTCCTTGCCTCCTTTCATTTCTTTTATGCCGTGGGGAGCTGCTCGTGGCGCATTTGTACTCGCGTTATTTTTACTTTACCTTAGTCATTCTCCTTATCTTTCAATTTAAATATTCAGCGTCCTTAAAATTCTTTTTGAGCACTTCCTCAAAAGTCCTTTTCCTTAGGAGCCTTCCTCATCCATTCATTCCAGCTCTCCGCCTTCCCATCACCCGGCCAATGGACTCGCTTTTTATCTTCACACGTTCCCATTTATTACGTCGCGTGCATTTATCTGCTCTGCGTCCATTTGCCCCGACATCCATTCTTTTCTTTCGCCCTCGACTCCTCCCTCCTTTGCGTATTACATTATCGTTTTTTTTCCCGTCTCCGAGCCATCTTCACTTACCATTAGTAGGTGTCAATTTCCTTGTCGTCTCTTATAATTCTCCTTATCGTCCCATTCTCTTGCATTCCCTCTCGACATCTCTTTCACTGTCCGTCCACGCCTCTCGAAACACTTTTTTTTTAAATAAAGAATTCCCTCTCCCTCGTCTCGAGAACGCCTATTCCCGACCCGTCTTCGCATTCTCTGTTTATCTTCCTCTCTCGCGAGGCTTCGCACTCCATAGTTATCTTTTATCATTCAGTCGCACCCACCTTCGAGTCCAGGCGAGTCGAGGATCTCTCAGCGGAACGATCCTCTGTCATGATCCCCTCTCGAGTGAAAGAAAAGAGGCACAATAATAATGAGACGCCCTCGGCGCGAACCGGGTGAGGGTTTGACCATATTTGCCCGTTCAATCCGAGAGTGGTGGGAACTAATGGGAGAGATATTCCACGTCACGGATAGTTCTCGAGAACCCTCTCAACCCACTCCTTGGAACCTACGAAAAGGCCCACGTCTCCTCTGTTATGGAGTTCCTCAACTGTGTGAACGAGAGAGGGAGAAGGGGGGAGGGGAGAGAAAATAATAGTTTATTTTGCTGTGGTTCAAATATCATCAAAGGGCGTATTTGTGCAGCGAACCTGATTTAAAGGCATCGTGACGGGTTGAAATTTAAGAAATTCGTACTTAAAAAAAATAACGTGAGGGCAATAAAAATATGTCCTAACGGAAATTAAAATCGAGCGAGAGAAGAAAGCAAATGAGAGAACATTTTGGGAGGAGAACAGAATTGAAGACGTGTGACACGCGAATGAAAAACAGCAGATAGAATACGTGGAATCAGGAAACCGAAAATGACGTGTAAGAAATTCGAAGGGCACCTTAGTGGCATCCAAAACGGTTCAAACCTTAAGGATTAGTTATGAAACTCCGACGCTTCCAGGAGAAACACCAGAAGAAATTAGGAACAGTGTGAAATTAGGAAAGGAATGAATGTCGAGAAAGAGCTGTGAAAGAAGAGGGATGCAAAAAATATCAGAAAAGAACGTAGTTCATAGTCGTACTTAAGGAGAAGCAAATGGAAAATCTTTAGGTGTCCGAGTCCACTTGGTGAACGGGAGTGGGAGAGGCTCATTTTAGATTCTCTCATGATACCGCGATACCTCACAGTTCTCTCTGCGAAGCAGGTGGGAAGAACGTTAACACACACGCCCTCACTTAGCAGCCGAGTCCTCTTACCCTTCGCGTGCCATCTCACGCGTGTCAGCCCTCCTCGTGTGTCCCTCGAGGAGAGCGGGACGAGTGTGGGGGGAGATACTCATATTTCTTCTTTCGACTCATCAAAAGATCTCCTCTCCACTAAGGACTCCCACGCGTTCGCACCCCGGCGGTCCCTCCACCACGCCCTCCATTCCCACACCTTCCTCGTCCCCCCACCTCCGCCGGCTCGGGTCTTGTGGAGCCCGAAAAACCCACCCACCCTCCCGGCCCCTCGCTCTCCCGGACGCCTCACTCCTCACCTTTGCGTGTCTCACGGGGCGGGACCACGCCCGTGTAATACCTCCGTTTGTCTCTTCCCCGCCTCCCTCCCCCCGCCTCCTTCAGGGGGTGGGTGCGGGAAGGCGGCACACGCCCTCGATTCCCTCCCTCCAACCCTCTCCTCGCACCCACGCCCACACCCTCGCACCGAGGAGACTTCTCCCATTCACGCTCGCCCCTTTCATCTCCGGCCGTTCATCGTGCCGCGGACGCTGTCATCTTTCTTTCCACTCTTCCCTTCAGTCTCCGGGTCGGATGATGATAATCTCGGCATTCTGTTTAGTTACCTAGGGCCGCGAATTACTTACCAAGTTATCCGTCAATCGGCGGTCGACGATTGCGCGTTTATTAAAGCATTTCACTGCTTTTCCCGTCGGCCCTCAATGACCGCATTTGGGGGTCACCAGTTATTCTAATCCTTGAGATGCAACGTTTCGGACCACTACCGTCGCGTGAAGGGTGGAGGCTAATGACCAATGATCATCCAATAGCTTGATAGTTAAAAGTACGAAATTTTGGATGGAGAATTATTTATAGCGTTTCAAAGATGTTGGTTTACGGTAGAAAAATTGAAAAGTGGAGCGACATTTTACATTCAAAGAGCAGAAATAGCCGCGGTAAGGAATAATAAGTCTGGCCGTGTCGAACTTCATGAAGTGTTCTCCAGCACAAGACAGATGTAGGAGTGGTAACATTTAGATGTGAACAAGTGTTTTATGGCAACAAGGAATTTATCAGTCAGTTTTGTACGAGCTATACTTGAGTAGATGTTCAACCGGTTTAATCGATTAAATTAGACATATTTTCATTAGTCCTTGCAATTTGAAGGATTTTTTTGAAAGGGTTATTGTGTTAAGGGTGATCAAATTGGAGAAGGACGTCGTACTCCGTCGTTTGCATAGAAAGTGAGGACGGGAGACTTAAAAAAAAGTAGTGTTCACTTCCAGGCGGATTCAATGTAAATCCTCCCTTAAGAGAGGACCTCGAATGCTCGGGAAAGTTAGGGGACGGCAATTTAGTTGGCCGACTGACCACTTCACAACCTTATCCATCGAACACCGTGAGATTTTCTCTAAGCTTTCCATGTCTTTGTAAGCAGTTTCCGACGGTCTTCCAACGTTCGCATTGGCGCTCTTCTCCCCCGAGGTTTCTTTCAAAGGTCGTTCGTTTCTCATTTGTTCTTTCCATATCGTTGAGATGAGATCCACTTGCTGCTTCCCAACGGGACGTGGTGGTCCCCGAGCTTAAGTGGAAGAAAATCCCTTGGTCGGATAAGAAACGGAGGGGGCTCTTCAGCGGATTGGAACATGTGAATGAGGATACTATTTCGAGCTCTGTTTAATGCAAGGAGGTGATTACCTTTAGATACCCAGTTTTTGTTAAAATCGATACCGTCGGAGATCCCTTAAGACATCCACATGTAACTGCAAAAGTTTGCCACCCCTGAGATTGCGGGTGAGTGTCCAGCTTCCGCTATGGGAGACGTGTTATGGCAAAATCGTTAGCAAGGGATTTTTCGTGCGTTGCAACGTGACCTCTGCAATCTAAAGACGTAAAGTAAATTACTATCACAACAAGGAAGTTTATTTTGACTTCATATTCTATACGAGAAATAAAATCAAGACCACGAAATACAATAGGTTAGAGCGGTTATAGCTTCAAATTCCGACACCCTCTTATGAATTTTAACTCATTATTCCCTCAGCCCAACAGTCTATTTAAATCGGTAACAATTTGCATATGGGTAGTCATCGTAAAATAAAATTTGGCTGTTAAGTTTGTTGCCTGGAAGGATTCTTAAGGGGCTTTTAACCTAATCGCGTTTATTGCCTGTGTGATTGATGCAGTTACGTGACGAATCTCGTTCGTCACTCATACAAAACGCGGGTCCAACTTGGCCATCGATTCTCTCCGCTGCTCAGGGAATTATAACGGGAAATGGACCTTGTAATGCGCTGGATTCAAAAGATAATATGCAAGTCCACACTCCTTTCCCTCGATTCAAATCCCAGTAGTCCTCATTAGAACGTGAATCCGAGGGAGAGGGATGCTTTGTTTACAGAGACGTTGGTAATTTTGAGTGCAGGGTGTGGGTGTAAAAAAAACCCTCTCTTGAGAGTTGGAGAGAGAGAGCGAGAGTCCGTCCCCCCATCTCGTTCTCACCCCGGCTACTCCTCCCCACCCCCACCCCGCCTATTTGGAATGGTCGGTATAAATGGAGACGTGGATTCAGGGAACGGCGAGAAACTCGGCGATGGCAGCAAATGGGTTGATGGGCGGAGGCGTACGAATGAGGCATTCTTGGGTGGGAACGAGGAGATTGAAGGGAATGGAAAGCGGAGGGAAGGAGAGAATGAGGAGGAAAAGAGAGAGGGAGAAAGGGAAGGAAGGATGGGAGCGGTGGGAGGGATTGGAGGGGGTGGGGTGAGAGAAGGATGGGCCATTTGGCTGTCTGTCCGACTATCCCACTCTCGCCAATTACGTAGATTGTTTGGGAATCGGGTTGAGGGGTTTCTGTGGATGGGCTAGGGGGTGTGGTGTTTGGAGGAGGGTGGGGGGAGGAGGAGGAAGGCCGCCGCGGTGGAGGGAGTAGGGGGATCGAAGGATGCGGAGGAGGCTATTGGAGGAAGCAATCCACTTCCTGCCCACACGCACACATCGGGGCACACCACACACGAGCACATCCATATCCATCCTTCCGAACGACTCGCCTCCCCCCTCTCTCTCTCCACGCCCTCCCTCCTTGAACCCGGCTGTCCATAGGGGACCTCCTCTCTCCCCATAGATACACCTTATTTTCCCACCTTTTCTACACCCCCGATCCTCCTCCCGTTTACTGGTGCGTTCACCTTTCATCCCCCGCCGTGCCGAATGTTTAACTAGTATAATTCGATACATTGACCTAAAATTTATTATTGGTATTGTCCGACTTAATATTTATTTGTCCAGCAAAAATGCATTGTCACACATCCTAATGCCTACAAACTTCGGCGGTTCGTATTAATTATCTCTGGTGACAAAAAATTTTATCTCCTGGAAGGAAACGTTTGTGGAATAAATATGGTTATTAACGACGATCGAAAAAAATCGATCGGTTGAAAGGATGCCTTGAAGAGTTAATCTTAAAACATATTTGCGTGCTATGAACTTTTTATAATTTAATTCAATGAATGAGTTTCTTAATGTGGAGTATTTTGATTGATGTGTGGAGATATCAATTTTTTGATATTATTAGATTGTGTCCAGTTCTATCCACTTGGAATTGAGTTACCCTTGGATCATGCTCCATGTCTGGCTGTAGAAAAACACTATTTTATAATATTGGTTGAGGATGTATTCAACGATGTTTTATACTTTATTTTTTCTCCTTAAAATACTAATTTGTTTCATCATATGTTTTGTTTCTCGTATGATAATGGTTAATTACGTAATACAGGTCATACACCTGTAGGTATATTGCATGCTTGAAAAACCTTTTAGCTTATGAAACATAATTAATCGGAGATACAGGGTGCGGCAACATGACCTCCTTTTTTGAAAGCATTTTGCGTTTGAAAAAAGGAAGTCATGTTGCCGCACCCTGTGTTAGAATCTCACAGCCATTTTGTTCTGGTAGTATATATTTACATGATTTCGTAAGACTTGTTTACCTTATCAAATATTTGTAATAGGTACTCTGTTTCACGATTTCTTATATTACATTTTGGCAAATGAAATCTGCTAATGAAAGGCATTTTCCCCTTTGCAGCACCCGTATCCGTCGGAAGACCAGAAAAAGCAGTTGGCGCAGGACACCGGACTAACGATCCTCCAAGTCAACAACTGGTGAGTACCTCTGTTTGTCAATACCTACCAATGGTACCGTGCGGTTTTTAGCAAGTTTTATTTACGTATTTAGGATGTAATATATAATGATTCGAAGCTTTTGGGAAGAGGTTTATATATCAACTAAATAAACCTCTTTTTCTCCGAGGATATGTCAATTATATCTGAAATTATTAAAACGATTATCCACTGAACAATTTTGTATTGATTAAATATGATTAAGATTGAAATGAATTCCCGATCGAATTTCCAGAATTTCCGATATAGCGAATTCAGGTCGTGCCCACAAATGGCTATCCTTTCCAGGATGATGATGAGATGAAAATTAAAGCCGGGCACTTTCGTATTGAGGTTTTGGGAAAGAGTGGTCTTTCGACGACCGTCAATTTTATACATTCCACAAGGTCCTTCGAAAGACATAGATTGCCCTTCGATGCACATTTTTCGTCTCCGCGGGAAAGGTCAGCGTGATATTGCAGTTGAGAATGTTGGGGGTCTGACTCTCAAGGAGTCGGCCCGTGGCATTGATGGTATTCCTGTCATGTATTAAGCAAAGAAATAGCAGTACTGTTGCATTGAATATTTCTTCCGTTCCCGTAGGGGGGAAAATTTCGCGAACGCCCTCAAGATCTCCCCGGAAGGAAGTAAAAGAGATTCTGTCCCTTCCCCTTTATACCCAAAACATCCCCCCCCCCTGCCCCGACCGCAGAGAACCCTTCCCCCAAATCTTCCCCACGACTTCTCTGGCCATCTCGCAGCCGCCTTCCAACCCCCGCCTCCCTCCCGAGCCCCCCTCCACTCCAGACGGCCTCTCCCGCCAGCGGCAGATTCCCTCTCCCATGCTTACGCGGTCCATCATCTTGTCACCGGTGGAATAACCGTCCCCCGCCGCCCACGCACCCACTCCCCTCCGGCCGAGTATCCTCCCACCCCCGCCGCCCTCTCCCTCATGCACCCGTGAGCATAGGACTGCCCTGTCCCTTAAGCACCCCTCCCTCCCACGGTTTTCCCTTCTGCCCTTTTCTCTCGGCCTGTCTTCTTCCTTCAACTGTCTCTAGCTGATGCAAGCGGCCGCTGCTCCGCCCAAGGGCATTACAATGCGAGAGTGGTTGTTGCCGCATGCGTGCCCCCAGGTCCTCGAACGGAATCGTTGCTATGGGAGCGTGTAATAGTGCCGGGATAGTACTTTGTTTACCGTCCATTGAATAGGCATACTATTCTATCATTTCTCTATTAGATTCGCTCGGTTTGTCTTTTCGATTTATTAAAGGAAACTTACCTCCGTCTGATATTTCTTGCTGGTTTGTAGGGCGCGGCAACCTTTTCGACTTGTGATGTTGCAGATCACCTTTGAAAAGATCGCAAGATCCTTTTATGCATAGCCCCATCCGACATTCGGTCAACTGAGAGTTTTTTTCGTGCTGTAAATCAATCCTGAATTAATTCACCGCCAACTCCGGTTTATTTGCACGCAGGGTAGCTGTAGATGCTTCACGCGAAATCTGAAGTTTTTGTTTTCAATTAAATAGTCTGTTTATGTAATTGAACGAGGAAAATAATTAATCAGTATGAAGATTTCATTTTCTAGTATCTGTGCTCAGTAACATGTTCCTTATACGTGGATTCGCGCATGGCGATTAATTTTCTCAATACGTAGTTATGGGAAAATATTGCACCTTACAATCATAATAGTAGGTGCATTTTTCATTTTACCTTATTCAAGTCAGGAATGAGGGAAGTAACAAAAGCGCTTGTGCTGTAATTGGTGGATACAGTCGGGTGTAATTAAACAGGGAAAAGTAAAATAATTATTACCTTTGGTGAAGGATTGCTACTTCAAGTGATTTGTTCATTTAAATTATTTGTCGGGTGACCCGTTCTGAATCACTTAACTCCTTAAATTTGACACATTTGAAGGAAACTAAACTCGTTGGAAATCAAAGTGTGATGCAATGTATTGGTGAAGAAATATCATTTCATCATATTGGAGAAGGCGCCTTCGTGTTTGAGTAGTTTCCTTATAAGAGTAATGGAAAACGGAATGGTAGTGATCTCTGTAGCCATTCCATTTACCAGTGGCTCTAAAGGAGTTTGTTTATTACGATTGGAGTGCGCGGGGTTGTTAAGCGACGCTGTACAGGGCGGGGGAGGGTGGCAGGGAGGCCAAAGGGACCGGACCGTGGGAAGAAGACGCCGAGGGATGAAAAGAGGCCATGAGGTGGGAAGACGAGCGGTGCGGGAGAGGGACGGTTGAACGGGGTTGGGGGGGGACCCTCAAATGGATACCGGATTGATTAATCGAGTAATTACCGATCAGATTTCCTCGCTAATTACATCCCGCAGGACGGAACAACAATAGGTCCCACATCTCCCTCCCTTCCCCCCATTTTCCTCCCGTTGCAGCTGTCTGCCCTTTCTTTTCGAATCTCAGGACGGTCCTGCTGTCCTCCTCCCTTTTCCGCCCTTTCCGGGACTAATTCCGCCCTTCCTCATTCACCCTCCGTCCTTCCTCCCTCCTTGGAGCGACGCGGCGTAGTACACACCCTCTCCCCCTTCACTCCCTCCCGGGTATCCCAGACCGATCTCTCACAAATGAGATTATTTCGGCTAGAGAGAGAGAGAGAGGGTGGGAGGACCTTTAACACCACTCGGACCGTCTTCTTGTGCCTTTGGCCGGAATTCCAAGGGGTCCGGGCAGAAGAGGGCCTCGGCGGTGGTGTGTGTTGGCTTGTGACTGATTTTCCTCCACGCTGACCCGTTAGAGGAGGGTGTGGGGTAAAGAAAAGTGGGGATGGAGGGAGGTCCAGCGCTGAGGATATTGGAGCGAGAGGGGGAAGATTGCTGGCGGGCGATATAAATTAGCGCTTTGTTTGTCGTGGGAGAATGGAAGTGGGAGGGGCGGGAGTGGCCAGCTTATCAGTTTTTGGCTTGGGCGTCGGGAAGAGTTCGATTTGCCGGAAGAGGGAGAGGGGAGGTAGATTTAACCTTAATGTCTCCAGCGAAATGTTTAACTAAAAGGGACGATCGATGTCAGCAATGGTCAGTGGAAGTGAATCCAGCTCGTGGAGAGGAATTTTGCGTCCTCGTTAATGCAAGTCGTCCATCGCGTATATTTTGCTGTGGTCAATATGGTTAATATTTCGAGTTGGGGGTTATTTTGTATTGTGTGTCAAAGTTCACCGAATCGGTCATGTATAGAATCATATTTTACCAGGCTTATAATGTTATGCATCCGCGATATTTTCGTTACTGTATTATTGATCACAGGGGCTCTTGTTGGCCTTTAATTGGAGTATTAATTAATGAGGGCTATTTGAAACCAAAACATGTAATCTTTTAGATGATGTAGGCGCTTGAAATCAGCAGTGATTATTCTACTACTCGAAATTGTACCTTAACTGGAATTCGTAGTGGAAAATTGCATTGATTTCAAAATAGCTCTTAGATAAATATGATTGCACATGTATACTCCATTTGTAAGACTTCTTGCAGTTATATTACGCCTCGACATCTCCTTATGTGTATCGCAGAGAAATGTGGGACCCAGAGATTTTAATTCATTGGTAAAGGAGAAAGTTCGTGGTACTATTGTAATTCACTTCAAAGTATTAATTCGATCCTTAACTCTTGACTACTTTGAGCGTTTCATCCACCCAAGCATTGGAGCAAGACAAATCCATGGTCACATGATGGAAGGATCATTTTTTTACGGCTTAGAGCCTTCTGGGCATTTTGCTTTCGTCCTTTCCGATTCGCTCTTAGGGTCGACCCGAAGATAACCTTTAGCCCTCTCTGAGTGAAATTATTCCAAACGACGCAGGGGAGTGGCTGAGGATGCAGAATGATAGGCGGATGGGACGTGGGGAAGGAGAGCTCGACAAAAAGTTGAGGAGAGGGAAGTGGTGAGAGAAAAAAAAAGAAAATTCGCGAAACGGCTATGCTGGTTCATCCGCTCGTTTTTGCATAATTTGTTCCTTCGTTAATTCAGTATTGAACAATAGAATTTTAAGTGACTAATACATTTTACTTATGTGGGAGAAGTGGTTTGACCATTGACTTATTCCTGGCATGGAATTCTTTTCGTGTTGGCTTCGTAATCGACCGCCGTGTATCGAATAAAGTTCGCTCATTCCAGCACCATAAGTGTGTAGATTTGGAAAAAATAATTCAAGGATTGAAAAACTTGAAACAGTCATCATTTCAGTAATTTTGCAAAAAATAATTTTTCTGCGCGGTTTCCTCATCGGTTAAGTTGAAATTAAAATAACTATACTCTGAGCAGTTTACTATATGGTGGTTGCAACCAATTTTGAAAGTAGATGCTCGCATCGTAGTTGTTTATCTTCGGTGACTACAATTGCAATTAACACCATCTCCTTTTTCATGTCATAGACATATCTCAACATGTCCTCCTGAAAATCTTCACTTGAAGGCTTGGCGTGGGAATCGCATGGTCTGAGGTGTCTCCGTCGTAATAACAGGTATTTTTTTTCAATAGGCCGTTTCCTATGATTAGGTTTACCGCATTTTTCGAGGATTAATGAAAAAAATATCACCAGTGCGATGGGAATTATCATTATCTTGAGGTCTGCCCCAAAAACCTTCCGGGTCCAAAGGGTGAGTGTCTCCCTCGCAGGCGGGAGTGCAGACTCAGCGGAGCGGTCGCTCCAAACAAAGGGGAAGAGGGATGCGTGGGGGAGAAGGGGGACAGGGAGGGAGGGGGTGGGGGGAAGACGGTGTGTGCCGCAGGGGCGACCGTGTGACTCTTCCCCATGATTACACCCGCCACGCACCGCTTTCATGTACCTTACCCTCGGCTGGGTGGGCGGGTGTTTTTGCGTGGCCTTTTGCGTGGCTCTTTGATCCGTTTTGAGCGGCCACTAGAATTGAAAGGGGGGTGGGGTTTGCGATTAGGGTAGGGGAGCCGGGCGTAGGCTATAAGAGGGGGTGGGAGAGTTGGAGTTTGTAGGATTGGGTGGCGTCGAGCCGTTTCCCACCCTCCCTCTCCCCCCGATTCTCCCGTCCTCACCCCCCCCCCCTCCCCGCAAAGGGTTCTGGCCACTCTCTCCCAAGGGCGGAAGGGTGAGAGATAGGAAGGGCAAGTTTGCCGGACCTCTCCACCGCTGCTGCAATCTAGTTTTTTTTCCTTCGCCTCCCCACCGCCTTTCTTCTTCCCCACTCCCACCCCGTCCCGACGCTCTTCCCCTTCCTTTCCCTCTCCATTCGCGCTCTCGCCGAAGAAGACAAAGGGAGGCGTGTGTGTGTGAGTGTGGCCGGGCGATTGTTGTGCGTGGGTGACCGCGTGTGCTTGGGATTAATGGCCGCACGAGAGGTGGCCCGTCGTCGCCCGAGAGGCAGAATCGGTTTGCGGGATAGTTGTGGCGGAAGGCCTTGTCGGTGACATCCAGGCCATTCCCTTTTTCTCTCCGCCCTGCGCGAGGGGCGTTCCTCTCCGCCGCCTTCTCTTCCCCCCCGGCGTGCTTTCGCTAAACTCTCCTTCTTTGAGCCTCCCGACACGGATTCGTTTTTTCTGCCTCTTTTCGCCGGAAGGGGGAAAAATAATTTCTCTCCGGTTCTTGTAAACGGGGTCGTTTTGCTGCAAATATTTGGCATTGAAGCAGGAATGCGTGTTAGTTTTGACTGCACAACCGATAAATAAATTAACTGTAGACCTAAGAAAATTCAATACTTGCGTTGTCACGAATGGCATGGCTGTAAAATATTTGGAATAAAGTCGCCGATGGGTTCACTTCAGGGATTGTCTGCGGTGATAATTTTCGTGAATTCTTAAATTATATTTTCATCGGTTTTTTCATTATAAATTCACATTTCAGGTTCATATTTTCGTTCTACTGGGGAATTATTTGTCGACCAACCTTCGGGGCCCTATCTCCTAATTTGTATTATATCCTGAAGGAAACCTCAATTTTCTGGAAAAAATATGCTTCCGCTTAATGAGAGAATGGTATTGAATTTCTCTTCATTTTTGGCATTGTTTTCCTCTTATGCTTAAATTCAAGTTTGGCGATGTACTCTTTATGAATGGCACTGAAGATAATCACAAAGTGCTCCATAAACTGTTTGCGTTTTCATATTCGTTCAAGTATTTTGGGTCACAATAGAGTTCTTTAGAGTTTATAGAAAATGCGCTCGCCTACAAACATATTAAATGCCATGACAATCTAGCCTTCCGGTAAGCGTTTCGTGTAATTGCGTTTGAGAACCACGGCTTAGTTCCCTTTCTATACTTTTAATATTATTCATGATGAAATGATCCCCGAGGTGTTTAACCAGGAAGGACTTTATCCGAAGAAAGAATGAAAACTTTCGGGAATAAAGTTCACTCGAAAGTTGGATTATAGCAGAGGAAACATTATGAATTTTACTTTAAGACATTAACGAGCTTTTGGTGATCGTATCAAGTAACAGCAATGGCAATAAATCTAATTATTCTTTACTCTTCTGTGTCAGACAGGTTCATTAAGAACTTTCTTCAAGTTTGCTTTATAATGGCCTCACCAGTAATGCGTTTTAGCCTTGTGTCTAGACTACAAGAGCGGCCACCTGAGATCTCATTTAGTAGCGCCATTGAAGGAAGTTGAAGGACGTAATTGCTATCAGTAGTGATTGCCTTTAAGAGCTTTACTCTAATTGTCTTTCCATTTTGGTCCGGAACGCCTTGAATCTTCTTATTTTGATCGTTAAGTTAGCCTTGAGGGGACGGTTTCATTTGCACGTCGATAGTTAGTGGAACATTTGTAGCCAATAATTTCCGCAATTTCCTTTGATTCTATGACCGTAGAGTGACTTGGACGGAATTTTCATTAATCGTTTTAATGGATAGCTTTGTCAAAATACAAGATAATATTTGTTAGGGTGATAAATCGGTATTTAATGGTTCGTAGTTGGTCCCTTTAAATGGTTTTGATGCATCAAGTTAGACCTCTATTATGTTATTTTCTCACGATTTGCCATGTTAATTTTCTGTCTTTTTCTCCATGCATAGGGAGTAATAAAAAAAATGCGATGGCCAAATTACGAAAGCAAGTTGCGTACTACACTTCGCAGCGTTCTTGACAACCATCAAAAGTCAATTATGAACTCCTAGACAAACTTTCACGGGAATAAACAGTTTTCATACATTGTGCACATCTATTGAATGCATTTACTGTTAAATAGGCGTGTAAAATGAGCGAAAAAAATAATTTAATTAAAAAAATTGTGTGTAACAATTTCCTGGATGCGCACAGGACATACCGTTCTTTAACGTCCCAAAATTATCATCATCATATTATCATATCAAGCATTACGGGTTTCATAATCTCTTTTATTTAGTGCAGTCAAATAGACGCCGACTCCTTTTATTTTCTGCATCCTAATGGTTGAGTCTTATGCTGGTTGGTACCTGATTGGTATGAAAATTCTTCATGTCCTACGAGGTAACTTATCTTTTAATATATCCGACTTGGTTTTCACTGTGTTCGCTCTACCAGTAAAAACTAAAGGAACAAAATCCTGCTACAATTTCGGCGAGCAAAAGTTTTAATGAGATAAGTAATCGATCTGTTTCGATATCGCGTGCGGCTGCTTCAGTCTCCGTTGATCTCTGAAAATGGTAGGAAGTTGTGCAATCTCCCTTCCCTCTGCACTTAGAGGTTTTCAGGGGATGAGTAGCTATCACGGGGGCCGGTCTATGGTGGTGTCGAGAGGAGATGGCGTTTGCTGGTGGGGTGGGTTTGGTTGGGGTCATATGCCATTCCGACCGCAATGTCGGCGGAGTGTAGGGGGAGGAGGATAATGGCGTGGGTGACAAAGATGCGCCCCCAACTGATTTGGGCGATGGAAAAGGGGAGTGGGGAATGCCAATGGGGAGGGAATAGATGAAGGATGGCGTGAGTGCCCCCGAAATACAGGCAAGTGAAAAGTTCTCGAGAGGGGAGACGTGGGGCAAAGCAGGCGAAGGAGAGGCTGTGACGAGGTAGTGGATCCGATAGAAAATATTGTTTGCCGCTGCAGTTAGACTTAGATGTGGGCCAGGAAGAAAACAAGTGTGCGGATTTGAAGGAGCTGGACTGAACCCGTCACGCTGTTTGAATTATTCTCCCAAAATCGTGGGCAAAAAAACATTCCGCTGCTGAAGTGGGGATTTAAAAAAAAAGTATCCTAAAAAATGTACGCACTTTTTAGCACCCCTGATAATATTTGTCGATGTCGATCTATCATGCCCCAGTGATGATAACTTTTGGGGAGAAAATTGTGATGCATTATTTGAACTAAGGTACCGATGGAAATAGTGGTGCAAATTTCGAAAATAAATTTATAATAATGAAAGTCCTTATGTTAAGTCGATTCCATGAAGTCACGCCCGAGACAACGAATTATAAATTTCTAATGTAAACTTCTATTTAGGAGACCAACAAAAAACGGTCAACAAACTAGAACTGTCAATTTAGTCATGGTTTTTTCTTCGATGTGACAAACTATAAGCTTTGGTGTGCTGTTTAGAAGTGCTTGAGTACTAAATTTCATGGAGAGTAAATCGTTCGCGCCCACGTCATTCTATTTCCCAATAAATCGCTGTCAATTCTGAGTTGCAGCGAAGAGAAATTCACATGCGCTCCAGAATAATGTTACTCAAAAATCACTTGAGCATTTACGTTCTATTTACGACCTGTAACTCACGTGTATTCGGATCAAGTGGTGATTATTTGCCCTGTTTTTAAAAAATATTATGCAATGTTTGAAGGCTAAAACGAGTTAAAATCGGGGCTTCGAAGGCCCCATGAACGTAAATCGGATGAGATGCTCACACATCTCTTCGGAATTGGGTATTGCCGGTTGCAGTCAGTCACGGCGTGACAGCAAAAGCTTCCGGGCTCGATCTCCACTGTCCTCCTCAATGGATCCTTTGATGCCTGGAGAAAGATAAAAATGACCGATCTGCTTCCACCGCTGTCAGACATAAGGCGTCCCAACACGCTCGACTGAACGCCTGGGACTGGCCGCATATCAGCCTATATCCTAAGTACGGCCGGCGAGTGGTGGATGAGTTTTCTTTTGCTGCGAATGGTGTGATAGAATATTTTCAGAGGACGTTAGAAAGTGCAGATGATGTGGGTACTGATAAATTAAGGTGAACCAATAGGATAAGGTTTTTTTAAACAGCCTTAAAATTTATGAATGGAAGGATTTTTTTCGAATTGCGTGCATGCACAAGCCGTTGTGGGTGGTGCGTTGGCGTTCACAAACTCCCTCTCGCTCTTACATTCAAATATATAATTGGACTTTGTTCCTCTAAGTCACCTTTCGAAACCAGTTTACAATATAAATTTGTTTTAACTGCTATTATTTTCCCAATATATATATATATATATATATATATATATATATATATATATATATATATATATATATATATATATTATATTATATATATATATATATAAACACACAAACACTAACACAAAAAACACCACACACATAGAAACATAAAAGAAGGACACTTACATTGGATATTTACGTTTCGACGGCACGGCCGTCGTCATCAGAATCATATATATATATATATATATATATATATATATATGTATATACAGCACGGAGTTCGAGTTCAAGTCCGTCGAAATTATCAAGATATTATTGTGAGTGTTCTTTTTATGTGTTCTCGTGCTGTGTATTACTGTCTAAGTTTTTTATTCAACACTTCCGTGTTACTTCGAAGAAATCATCTATATATATAAATATATGTATATATATACATATATATTTTATATATAAACTTTTACAGCAAAAAACAATATAAAAACACATAAAAAGAACACTCACTCGTCATTTCTTAATAATTTCGACGGAATTTAGCTCCGTCTTCCTCAGAAGAAACAGTAGTGCTATATATATGTATATAGTGAATGTTGAATTTTCGTGGCGGGCGATGAAAAAGAAATATTTTCCGCGGAATGTATTGGCAAAAGCGTGAAATTAACTAATGGAAAGTACTACTCTAGGATAGAAGGTATTTATGTTTGGCAGGAGCTCTTTAGAAGCCCAAGAATACAGGTATATGTAAAAGGTTAATGGTGCATGAGAAAAGTTATCTTTAATCGGTAATATTTCTATGATAATATTCTACGAAAACTATGCCTACTTTTCAAAATAAATTTGACGGCATGATGATCGACTTTCGCGAATAGCAAACAGTTTCAATGCATTTAGTCGTTGACCACGCATCGATATATCGCAACATAGCACCGCGTGGGTGGAAGAGTGAGAGAGAGGGGATGGGGGATGAGAGGTTGCTGGCAGAGAAGGGATGGCTGTAGGGAAAGGGGGCGCTGGGGTGGTTCAGGGGATGGATCCACGCAGGGAGGGGTGGGCGAGGGGGTGAGGAAACGCACTCAGCTCGGTGGGGTGGGAGAGTTGGAATGGAAGGGGATGATCAAGAGAAGATTGCTGCTGCCACCAACAGCTGATGGATCTTCTCCTCCTCCCCCTCCCTTCTTCGGTCCACCGGTTCGCCCTCCCGCCCCCCACTGCTACTACTGCACCCTCTTTCCCCCCTCTTCCGGACAGGAGTTCCCCCAGTTACTTCCTCTCTCTCCAGCCCCCACCCTCGTCTCTTCACCAACAACCCCCGTCTCTTCCCGAGCCACATCCGTGTGCGACTCACCCCACTTTCCATGCACCCCCCCCTCCCCCACCACTCACTCCCTTGTCTTCATCTTTTCTTTCCCTTCCCCGCCAACCGAAGCCACCTCTCCCACTATCCCCTCTCATTTCCCTGTTTTTACCCCTGCTTTACTCTTTCTTCCGTTATTTTTCTGCCGAATCCATGGCACGTCCGCCGCTTCGCGTAAATGTGCCACCTCTGATGATAGAACTTTTATATACCTTTCCTCTCTGGCTCCTGTCCTTTTGCTTCTAAAATTGTAGCAAAGCACGTTTCCGAATGCCATTAATTCATGACCGTCACGCTGAGAAAATGGCGCGTGAAGGCCTGTGTACGTGCTTAGAACCTAATTTTGACATGATTTTACGATCAACTAAGATATTATTGTTGCTGAAATCACTCGGCATGCGAAATCGTGTTATCCTGTTGCCACTGAAAATAGTTCAGGAAATGCCCCGAGTACCTTCAAATCCTTGATAAACAGTAATACCACATAGAGTCGTAATGTTAGTCCACCATCATGGGATCATCTTGGTACGCGTGGAGTACTAGGCAGGCAGTAGGAGGAGATTAAATCTTGTTCGAGTCCTATGAAAATTTGCATTCAATATCATTTCGAACCTTTATTCCCCAATTAACCGAAAATATATAAACCATAAACACAGTAATCAACCTGAAGGTCGGCTTCGTAAGTGACGATAGAGTTCATCCAGTACTAAGTCCGACGACATGTGAAATTCACACTGGAGCTCCAGGCGCCCTGAGATTTTTGCCCGGGAATCAAACCCGGACCCTCCGGTAAGTAGTCCAACGCTCTACCCCTGGTCTACTGCGAGCCACACACACATACCTAAAATATATACATATATACAACGTGAAAGATTAGTATGTTCATTTTTAAGCAGTAGTACAAATAAGCAGGGAACCGCCCGGGAAAATAAGTGAACCGCCCGTTAGACAAAACTATCCCTGCAGATCAGGTCTTATAATTCACGTGTTCATCATTCGGTGTTAATATTTGTAATGCTTCGTAATCACTTTTAAAAAAAGTCGTCCCTATTTCCATTGCCGTCTCAGGTTCTCCCTCCATTATCCCATTTCAGGCCTCCTGCCACCCCCTGGCCAGTGTACCGTCCCGTGGTTTCCCTTTCGTTCAACAAGCGATGATCCGACTCCGTCCCCTAGCACCCGTTCCCCGCCACACTCCCACTTCCTCCCCACATCACCTCTTCCCTCCTCCTCACCCACCACCCCACTGAAGCTCTCCACTCACCACAAAACCCACAACAAACGTACAACACTATCGCGGTGCACTGGAAAACAACAACAAATAGAAAGGCGCACTCCTTTCACGCTCCCGTGATCCAAAGTGTGCGTTGGCTTTCGGGTCGTCTCTCGGAAAACATCCCGTCGGGCGAGGGCGTCACCGTTGGTCTGTCTGAATGAGCTCAGACCGGAAGGGGCCCGTCGGTGTGCCCCGGTGTTGCGAGAATTGTTAACTCGCGGGGTTCGCCAATTTTAATTCCGACTCGTTGAGAGTATGAGAGCGTTCAGGTGTACGTATGTTTTCATTTGTGCTTTAGGATGGAAATCCTTCTCACGAATATATGACGACAAAGTACTTTTCGATACGTATTATGAACGATTTTTTTAGCGAAGTTTTAAGCGTTAAAAGGTATGAAGTGATTAAATTTCACTCCCTTTTTTGGTGTTTCCGAAAATCATTTTTATAGCTTGGCTTACGTTAATTGCATCTTGATAAATAAGCTTCATAAACATTTCCCAATCATTCTACCAGGTATTTAAATTTTAACAGCATTCCGCCTACAATTGTACCGCAAATTTAAGACTTGATAAATTCCCCTTGATTTCCGGCGAATAGGATTTGCAAATTTATTTCCTCTATCTGTTCCAGTCACTTTCATATATCGCATGCCAGATCTCATTCGCAGAGTTTAGGTAAAAATGTTTTAAAAGTCTTTTACGTACGTGTTCTGTTGTTTTATAAGTTTTAAGTGAAACACATGGAGTAAAATTTAATTGGAATATTAAAGCTCCACAAAGTGGATTGGCCCCCTGTAGATTAATATTTCCTTCTTGCTTTGTGTCGACTAAATTTGTTCCTCTGACTATTGCTCTTGGGGTTAGGTCAGTCTCACCAAATCTTAATGCATTTCGGGATGTTTTCCTTTCTCCTCTCAAGCCTTTAGGGGCACATTAGGAGCTCCCATTTACTCTCCTCCTACCAGCCTCTCATATTGCACGCTTCTAACCCTTTCCCCCTTTCGACGCAAATTATTCAATATTGACGAAATGTACGCTTGCCCAACCTCCCTTTATTCCCCGGGCACCCCACTCCCTCCTCATTTCCCCCCCCCCCCGCAACCCTCTACTCCCCACCCGATTATACCCTCCCCGATCCCCGTCCTCTCTCCATTTCAATAACCCTGGCTCGATCTTTCCGTCTGGAATTCACGCTCCCAAGTAATCTCTCCCGCTGGCCACTCCCTTACGTCCGTCTGGATTTCCGCCGTGCCTGTTTGTCCTACCTCTTACGTTCTCTTCGTATTGAATTAGGGGTTGGGGGAGGGGAGGATTCGACGTGCGTGCCATTTATTGCTGGTTGTTCCCCATGGGATGTAAAACTAAAACTGTTCCCATGTCAAGTGTAAAATTTACGGGGTAAATTCGAGCTATTTCCCTCGGATAATTTTTCTTTGGGTGGTAACATAGCCAGGATATTTATAGACCGGCTTAAAATACGAGTTTGACACACGTGTGCTCACTAAAGGAAGGCTATTCATTATATCTAGTCAAATTGATGATGCATCATTATCCCATATTTTGTTAATTGAGGTGCTTTTGGAGAGATGGCTTTTACAAGACTTGGCGTGAAGCTTAATTTTTCTATTCAATGATTCCTGCATTGATTTGTCAATAGGTCCAAAAGATTTGTCTCATAGAATTTCTACAAGTTATGGGTCATTTTGATTTGTCCACAAATTGTCATCCCTATAGTGGGCAGGACTTATGCTGTCGTCTATGTCTGTCGTCGTGCATAACTTTATATAATACTCACCCAAAAACAAAACAGATACATAATATGTATCAATAATATCATGTAAATGATTTTTGTATATATCGTTGAAATGGAACGCTCTCCGGCGATTCACAAACACATAAACACACAGATACAGAATATTTAAAATATTGAGACACAAAGAAAGGACTGTCACACAACAATTACAAACATCCAAGCCCTAGGTAGAGGGAAAGCCACCTAGGTGGTAATCGAACCTGTGATATCTAGGGTTGACAGGCGATGACGTTACGTGGTGTATATAAAGTTAGCACTAGCGAAGAAAAACAAAATCACTGTTTTCTTTGTTCGCTAGTGCGAACTTGATATACATTATGAATCACATCCGTGAGATTTTCACATCAGATTTACACATATTATATATGCATACACATCCACCCACATGTACATATGTGCATATGTGCATATATGTATAGATATGCTTACACGCACACCCATATGTATACATAAATATTTTTATCCATGTAATTTCATATTTACTTTTATATGAGAGTAACATCTCGAGGTACCCCAGTTTTCTCGTCCAAATGAGACCTTGCGTCGTCAAAGGAAACGTGTCACGGTCGAGAATGTATTCCGACATTTTAAGACCCGTAGACACATCTGCTTCGGAGTGCTCGGATGGGAGAGGTCGTGAAAGCAACGGCTTTACTTTTGCACTTATTTACTTACTTTTCGGAGAGCTCTAGGTTGGGCGGGGTGGACGGGAAGGGGACGGAGCGTTTCCGGTCAGGAGCTCGCCGTTGGGCGGGTTTTTCACTCGTTCCCCGTGAGCCATCGCCCGGTCCATTTGTCTGCCTTTTACACCTCGCCCTTTGATTTTTATTCCTATTTCCACGACATCGGAGACGATTCCAATTCACTTTAGCCCTTCCCTCAATCTTTTCCACCTCCCTCCCCTCCCGTCTCTCCTTCGCCGCTCTTCCTCTTCCCTTCTCCTTCCCTTTATCTCTCTCTTTCTCTCTCCGCTCCCTCGTCCATTCTCCTCCCTGGTTTTATCGTTTGTCTCCTCTCTCCACCTCCCCCATAATCCTCCCCCTGCCCGGGATATCCGAATCCTCCCTTTACGACTCTTAAGAGGCCGATTACCGCCGGCCGGAAATGACGCCCAGGGCTGACTGACCTGTGACGTCATTTCAGGCATCCCTTTCTTCGTCCTCCCATCCCCTTATGACCGCTACCGTCCCCTCCCTCCATCCCCAGAATGGACCAGTCTCTCTCCGTCTCTTCCCTCATCCCACGTAGGTCCACATCGTCGCCACCGTTCTCATTTTTACGCCCCTCTTTGCTTTATTAAACCTTGGGCGTAGTCCCCACGGACGGCTGTGTGGGGGTCGGGAAGGGGATGCAGGGGTGAGAATTTGGGTGTGTTCCCGAGTTGGAAACCTCTTATGAAGCAGGGTAATTTAGAGAAAAAAATGTCTCTGGAGAAATACAGGAGTGTCTCAAGTCCGGGTGCTCTCACTTGAAGGAAGGAATTTCCTTTTAGTGTGCGCCTATTTGGCGGGAAGTTTTCGGATTTTGGGGAGAGAGGTGGAGAAGGCTGAGTTTTCACCGCTTCATCCCATGGTAATTATGGTTTCTGCAACACTTTTAACTCGTCCGAAGATCCTGAAACAACGGCGAACAGTTTTTTCCTGAGATATATGTTGAACTCGAGCTCTATCGTGCACAACAAAGAAAGTAAATTTCATCTTAAATCATAGCTTCAAATTGCGACTCCGTTAATTTATTCTTCACGTTATTATGTTCCTGATTGCCGAACCTACCACTAATAGTGGTATTCGCCTCCTCATCATTACAGTTAGTATACCGATTTAAGGTAGAGGTTGGAAGGTTTATGGACAATAAGAAGTAATCAATTTTAAGTGCACTGCCTTATTCACGTCCAGCATTATTTGCCTCTTTACCTCGTCGTATTTTCTCACTACTTAATGTTACCCAAAAAGTCTATTCACTCTTTTATTTTTCCCTTAATTTCTAACTTGCTTCCATATATAACATTTCGGCATTTCACTGTATGCATGTATCTCCTCAATTTCTTCCTACTTAGCTGCATTTGCGACCGTCACCAAGAAACTTATAAACATCTATAATCTACGGTCTTAGCCTAGCCGCAAAATTTGTCCGTGAAGAAAAATTTAAAAAAAAGAAACAAATATTGGTTTCTCTTTCTTTGTTAGATAGTTCATTAAGGAATAAGCAACCATGGAATTATCGCTTAATTGAGTCAGTCTCTAGGTTGAAATTCAACGGAGTTGTTCCAAATTAATTTGAAAAGTAAGTTCCGTAGTTTCTATTGCCATCACAGTTAAATCCGACGTAGAGTATTAATTTGGACGCCAGGACGTCAGTCCGTTGTGACTCCAGGCGGAGTGACGCCGATGAATGTTCATTTTATTCCTGCGTCAACTCCGAGGGAGCGTGAAGAATCGGTGCTCTATGTCCTCCAGGCCTGGCTCGTCGAAATACTGGCGAATGCAACGAAGGAAGAATTCCCTATTTCCCTTAAACATTCGGAAAGAATAATAATGTATGCTCTCCTTTCATAGAGTCCCTTTTCTCATTGTCTCACGAGATAGTGAGAATACGGGATCATCATAGCGGCGAGGCTGTTTTGGACCGTTACCGCTTCCCCAATCTCGTAAAGCGTTTCCCCAGCCACACGAACACATTCACACACACACACACACACACACACACACACAAACGCGCACATGCACACACACACACACACAGAAACACACACACACACACAAGACTCCATAACATTTACGGCCCAAGGTAATCTCTACCTGCTTGCCCCCTGGTGGCGAGATGAAGAGGTGAAATATGACGTTGGCTTATCAACCTTTGCCGCCTCATACCACCGAAAATTCCCTTCTGCAGGGGCGGTTTCCTCCCCCATCCCACCCCCAGAGGAGATCTCTCCCCGCCGCGAGCCCCCACCCCCATCTCGCTCCCTTCCAACACCCCCACAACCCCCACCCGCCACCACCCACCAGGTCGTCCCACGGCATCCAGCCCGCTTTCTTCATTCCCCCCCTCCCCCCCCCTAACTCGTCCATCTGTTCCCATTCCAACAGCCTCTCCTTCCCCCTTGCTCCATCCTCCTCCTTTTAGAATTGTCTTTTGAATATTTTCCATCTCATTCTCCCTTCCTTAACTCATTTTCCACCTCTCTCACTCCACATCCAGAGCTGCTGCTGCTCCCATCCATTCCGAGGGCGAGGAACCCGCCCTCCCCCCCTTCCTTCCGTCGCTCCCGCACTTCCTTCGCCCCCCAACCCCCTCCTCCCTCACCCCCAGTCGATTTCTGCCTCTTCCTTCGCCCGCCTCCCCCACCCCCTCTTCACATCCCTGCCTCCCTTTTTCGCGCCTATCTCTCGCGGGAATCGTTCGTCTTTTTATTTCCAAACTCCCTTCCCCCATCTCTCTCTCTTTCTCTTTTTCCGTGCATCACACCCCCCTTCCTTTCCGCTTCCACACGCCCTCCACGGTGTATGTGTGTGTTTTTCGTAGGTGTCGGTGGAGCGCGATCGTCTGACGCTTATCGCTTTTAAGGGAGGAGGGAAGGAAAGAAGGATTGGCGGGGGCATTTCAATTCACGGAAACTGGCTTTCGTCTCGTTTCGTACGGTTTTCTGTCTGTCCAGTGCTTATTATGAACTTCGCCCCTCCGACGGATCGGGATACCTTTTATTTTTATCATTGCTGCGGCAGCATTGCATATGCCCTTTCCCCTTTGGGAACACTTTCGCGATTGGGGGAAAATATTTTCGTTCGTGTGCGCGCTGTACGACGTGCTCTGTTCTGTTTGGAGAAGCGCGCGCATGCGTTGGCATTTCTCTGTGGCCCTCAAGTGGACGGTGAACCATTTTATACTCATGTATATGAGTGGCGTTTTGTCTTTCTGTCGTTGTCATTTACGGCGTTCGGAGTTGCTTTCTTTTGCGAGTGACCCGGGAGGAGTGCGCGGCTGGGAAACAGGCGTCGAGCAATTGGGAGCATTTGGGCATTAGTTTCATTTAGATTTGGAAAATCGTCCTCCACGTGTGGGTCCACCACGTCCAGCTCGTGCTTTATGATGTAGTTGGATAATTTTTATTTTTTAAACTCAGAACGGTTCAGCGCTTATAAGTGCACTTTAAGAATTCAAAATAAGTCCGTAGATTAAAAGTAAGTGGCTTAATATATTGGTTTTGTAATTCCATGTTAAATCTCAACCAATAGATAAGTAGTTGGGAGGATTTTCATACTTACAGCACATGCTATCACTTCGCAAAGCGTTGGTTTTTGCCAGGGGCTGGTCATATCATGTGCGGATTGGCATGAAATGCGTGGCAATAGGTTGAAATGATTGATGTAAAAACACCGGATGGTAGGAGAGGCATGGAAAAAGGAGTGAGAAATGTAAAGCAGGGTCAGATCCCATAAAATTTTCAGTCGTTATAACAGTATCCCTTCCTCTTTTGGGATTGTGAGGGCTATGCAGTGTCGCAATGCGTCGTTGGGCTAAACAGGAATGCTTAAATTTCACTCCTTGAGAACAGGATGGTCGCACGGAACCAAAATAGCTCTATTACTCGTATGTTATTTAGCATTCGTCGAAATACGGGAACGACTCGGGTTACTACGCCATGTAGAGCCAGTCAGTACACCATTTTTGGCAGCTTTTGTGAAATGTCCTGTCCGTATTCATGCATAGAAGTTATTTTTGGACATAAACCGATGATTGCATATCAAAGCGTTTAGTGGGATATTATGGTTGGCGAATATTTAATGAATATGACAGATGGTCGTATGAAAATTTAAAACAAAAAATATTTTTCATCCAGACTCCTTCAAAAGTGGAGGGGAAGCGACATTTCACTGCAAAAAAGCTTTTACTTAGTTTTGTGTTGGAACATGCATTTCCCATTTGGTCGGGTTAGCGGTTTTGAGATTCGATTAACTTCTCCTCTAGCTCCGTGAAACATTAGGGATCGATGTTTAAATTTATTAATTTTTAGTTGGAATTCATGTTCGGTCTTATTTTGATCGCTTCTTTATTTCAGTGAAACCGCGTTTTGAGAATCGTGCGGGAGTCCAATTCCATCATTAGTCCGTGAAACATTAACCTTGTGCAGTCGGCTTCAGTCCCCGCGTCCCGGAGGCCAAAAAGTCCGTCTCACCTCGCAGTAGAATCACCCAAATCCTCAAATGCGTCTCCCTCTCTCATCTCCCGCCGCCCACCCACCCCCTACTCACCCCTCATAAGTCCTCCGGCCCCTCGTCCCCATTTTCCCGACTCTGATCCCCTCCTCTGACTATTATTTTTTCCTCATTTTCCAAAATTCCGCCCCACTTCCTCCCGTCCCACCACCTGCCCCCCCCCAACCGCCACCCTGCCCAGAATCATGCATCATTTCTCTTCCCTCCGGATCCGACTTCCGACTACCACCCCTCCTCTTCTCCACCCCACCATCTAAACCTCGTACTCCCTCGCTCGCAAGGGATCCTCCCCCCCCCCTTTTCGCAGTAATTTCTCCCACCGAGTTCTCTATTCCATTTCTTTTCTCTCTTATTTCTTCCCCGTTCTTACTTCTTTCCTCATCTCCTACCCCCTCGCTCTCTCTATCTCCCTCCTTAAGCAGATTTCACTCTCATTTTTTTTCACATTCCAAAGCTCTTTGCTCCCGCTATCGATTCCCACCCGACCCCTTTGATACTTATGCGGTCGCTTCTTCTTTTTTTGCATAGATTTCCGTCTCGAGTACATAATTCTACCTAGTCGAAAATGTACATTTTTTATTTTGCATTCTCTCTCGCGAAGTATCTCGTGTTTTTGTAGAAACCGCATAGTATTAATCAATAAACTGTTCATCGTGCTTTAAGTCCATACCTAAGTCAATTTTTTATTTTCGTTCTTTGCATTTTTAGTTCGTCATAGAAGCTAGTAAAATTCTCTCTCCAACCTACAGACTTGACTTGGGTTAAAAATAAAAAGAGACGTTTCAGGCGTGATATGGTGGAATAACATGATTAATTAAAATTAGCAATTTTCCACAAAAATAAAATTTATTAATACGACCGGTTTCAATGCAACAATATCATCTTCTGGTGAATCCAGAAGATGATGTAGTTGCATTGAAACCGGTCGTATTAATAAATTTTATTTTTGTGGAAAATTGCTATTTTTAATTAATTGACTTGGGTTGTTACTAGTATTTAATTCATACTATTCGGATTTCATTTACCTATATTATTGTGCGTCTTTGAACCCATTGCTTCGGTAGGCATTTTCATCAATAATAATTTTTTTAGTTGCATGAATGGTCCTCCTTGCCCATTATTTTTAAATACATCGGGTAGAAATGTTGCTATTATTCACTGTGTGTCTTTTCTTTACCTAGTTATTGATTGGTTTGCCTTGAACGAACTTCTCTGCGTAACATGACCCCAAAATATTGCTTTTGAGCATTCTCTCGCCTAATTGCTAATATCGATGATTCCGCCGAAGTTAGATATACCCTCTGCGCTTTCAAATAACCTGTGTGACGGAATATTTGAGTTGAGGGAATGTATGAAAATGCTTCTTTTTCAGTAGGAGCTCGCATATCCAGTTGACATTTGTCTGTCGCGTTTCCCTTAAGTGCGTATACGTTCTTCACGTTACATTATTATGCGCTGTTATTGCGGAAAGATGTGAGGTTTGATGTTTTCCCCGGCCTCTTCCGCGGCGCACATTCCGCATGCTTTCGGCCCGCTCCGAGGCGAGCTTTATCCCGGAGGGGCATTTCCATATTCTTTCCCTTATCCCCATTTCCTCTTTAAAAATTCTTAATGTTGCGTTATGGCGTTATCGTAAACATTCCATCTCGGGACGCCTCCATACATCCAATGTGGGCCGTTTTTATATTTCGCTCCCGACATTCATCTCCCACCCCATCCACCACTCGGCCGGAGCTCTTCCATCTCACTCCCTCTCCTTTCTCATTTCCACAATTCTCGGGAGGGAAAGAATAATACATCCCGAACCCCAAAAGGCATCTCGGCCCGAGAAAAGGAGGAAAAAAATCTATATAAGAGAAGCCGCAAACACACAGAAATGCCGGAGCGAAACCAAACAGCCTTATCTCCGACATAATTTACGGTTTTCGTTTTCATTGTCGCCTCCGTTCCTGGCGGAGTGGGAAGTGGCGTGGCGGGAGGGTTTTTCGATGGGCGCGGAGGGCGTGGCGGTAGGTGGAAGGGTATGGCGGGGAGGGTCCCTCGATCGCGACCTCCCCCCGCCTCCCCAAAGGTGACTCCCACTGCCTACCCCATTTTACGATCTTAATTAGGTTCCATTTTTTTCAGCGATGGCAAACATCTTCTGGGGCATTCGCCCACCTTTTTATGATTATCTGCCTCAGACGGATCATCCTCCGGAGGAGGAATTTATGCCGAAAATGAGTCAAATGTTGTTTTTCACCCGGACGAACGCTGGATCTTTTTCATAAATATCCGGTCGAACTTGTGATCTAATTGAATCAGTGATTCCTCTGCGTTTGGAATACAAAACTCGTCGTTTCCTCGCCAGACCATCTCGGAAGGGTTATCATCCATTAATTACGGATCCTCAATTTTTTATTGACACCATAGTTTTTTTCATTTTTGCGTCTCCAAGACGTTCATCCACATAAATTGGAATGGAGTGACCTGCCTTTACATTTCGCGATGAAAACAATCGATTTTTGTGTGGTAAAATATTTAAGGAAAACGGAGAAACAAATATATCCACCTCCGCATTGGTTGAGAAAGAATGAATGATTGGAATACGTCTGAGGGAAAACCGACTCACGCGCTAGGCGCCGTGGAATTCGGTGTTTAGCTTCTGCATGACAGAAATCTCAAGCTGCTCGAATAATTTTCGTTTTCGTTGAAGCGGAGAATGGAGTGTTGCCGATTTATTTTACAACTTTCGGGAATTAATATTTGTTTCGAATGCGCTGGGAAACAAATGCACTAATCCGTTAAGCTTGCGTCCAGTTTTGACGAGTTTCAAATTAAGTTCAATTGAAGATATTTTCATGAGTTACATTTTTAAGTCACACGTGCCTACCTTTTGTTTCATCGTTCAAACTCGCGGTTGATATCATTCAGTCAGATTATTATGGGAGACTGGGCTTATTTTAGAAATTTAATTTCCTCTTGGGATCGAACTGGTGTGGTTTGCGTTGGAATACGAGTCGTTGCACCCTCCGCGCCAATATAGTGTTTTGCTTCGCTGGGGCGAAAGTGTTTTATATTTCTCCTCTTCACATTTGCGGCGGAGAGACGAATCTCGACCGCCATAAGAAATGGTTCCCTCCCACCCTTACCGTCTTCCCACCACCCTCTTTCCCCCTTCCCTTTCGGCCCCACCTCCCATTTATTTCGCACCTCTATCATCCCCTTCCCGCCCCCGAAGACCAGCGGCAGCCAGGGCTCCCCCTCGCCGCCAGCCCTTAAAAACGCCTCCGCCTCACCCGTGGCCTCCGCCGGCCCTCGGAACGACCCCCAGAGGGGCAATATCTGGGGCCTAATAGCGCACCAAATGGCCTCCCAAACACCTTTTTAATGAACTATTGTAGCAGGAAATGAAAATGGAGGCGGGGGTGGGCTGGGGCGACTCACACACACACATATACGGGCACCCCGGGAGGGGGTGTGTGTTTTTGGAAGAGCGGAGAGCACGTGTGTATGTGGAGGTGGTAGGTAGTTCTTTGGGGAGTGTTTCCGAGAGGGTGGCTGGGGGAAAGGGACTCCTCGCTCCGGATGTTAGGTGCCCCTGTGCTATGTGTTTAATATGTGGGTGGCAGTGTGATCCCGGTGAGGATTGCGACGGAGGTGCCCCAGTGTGGCGAGTCGGAGGTGTAAGGAGGTGTAAGGAGGTGTGAAGGGGGGCGGAAGGACAAAAAAAATTAGGGTCTAGACTTTCAGGATGGGGGGGTTGGTTGTTTTGCGGTGGTCTAAAATCCCCCTGCCTCGCAATACCGCGGAGATGGCCGTGGTGATACGGGAGTTGCAAAATTGGATTGAGTTTTCGTCGGTATTGATTCGGGTATGTGGGGTGGGAGTCCAGGTGAACGCCTCAATTACTTTGCAAAAGAAAAAAAACATCGTTAAAGAAATGCTTACTAGGATACAATTTTGCCTTGTTCACATTGGTTGCTGTCACTTTTCGCGATTTCTGGGAATTTTTTTGCAAAAATAGCCCTTTTTTCCTCCTAATTGTCCATCGACTCACCACACCTGAAGATGATGCCCGCCCAAATGCCCGAGTTACATTTATTCAGTTAACCTGCCATGTTTTGTTATTTTTGTCAGGTTAACCAATATTGAAACAGTTGATATAAGAATTCTCGGACTAGTTCGATTAGTACCGAAATGATAAATGATATTGTTGATTGTCGATCAATGTACCGTACACATAATCATTCGTTTTTTTTGTCCAGAAAATTTTACTTATTCCAATGTGGTAGAAGGTTTATTTGTGATTCACCCGAATTCCGCGATTTGGAGAAGAAATTCAAAACTTGCCGTTCAGTAAAAAATTATCTCTGTGAAACAAGCAAGGCACGTCGATAGCTCCCATCACTTCAGCGTTGAATGCCGTTCATTATGGATCAATCTATTGCAACTTATCCACAAGGTATTACGTTTGGAATCTCTTGCCATTGTCGAGACCTTAATATTTTCACGAAATGAGAATGCACCGAATTGTTTTCCTCCCCGCTCTCATGGGTCTTGGCATTATCCCTGATCCTTCAATCCCTCCCCTTAGTCCCGTCTGCATCGAAAAGACGGCGCTCAGCCATGCGCCCCCTCAAAAATACGGAGAAAATAGGGTCTAGTAAGGATTGCGAGCTGACCCGGCGCGCCCTGCCTCTTGACAAATAGCCCGCTGTACTCTAACACCCTACTTGCTCCCCCACCCCCCGCACACACCCTCTCCCCGGCCCCTTCTCCAAGCCGCCTAACCCATCCCCCGTCCCCACCCCCCTCTTTCCCTTGCCCTCCATTTCATCCAGTCTCCCTCATTGCCAAAACACCCCACCTCCATCTCCCGCCCGTCCCTCCCGCTCTCCCCGGCCCGGAAAAGTCTCCCATGCTACGGCTGCCTAATTTGCCGGAAAGCTCCGGGTGAGCGATTCTCGTGTGCATCGGCACCGGAATAAAGAGGGGAGGGAAAGAGGAGTGAGCGGGGGAGGAGAGAGATAGGAGAGGAGATGGAATTTTTTTCTCTCTCTCTCTCTCATTCCCTCCGCACTCCTCCTTTCCCAGTTGGCCCGTAATGTGGTGGCCTCTGACGGAATCCTCTGGCATTGATTCCCTTCAGACCCTGGCAGACTGACTAGTGTGCCGCACCGCTAAGGGCCGCCGACGCTCCCACCTCGTCCTCCCATCCCTCCGCCCCCCGCTAGGCAATCCCTCCGCTCCCCTCCGCCTCTCCACTCCCCGTCCCTCGAATCGCCCAAACGAGGAAGTAAGGGTTTCCGAAGGTGATGCGCCGGGATTGCCATGGAGATGAGGTGGCAAGAACGGGAAGCATAAAGACAGTCGAACAGCGAGCGGAAACGAGAGGGGAGAGGAAATGGTGTGAGGGGGAAGGGGAGAGTGGCGAGGGAGAGAGACAGAGAGAGAGAGAGAGGTTTAGGCAGTAGAATGGCGCAAAAGGAAGTGTGGGATACGCAGAGGAGCTCAAAAGTTTATACCCCAAACCCTACCCCCCATCCCCTCCACGGAAACCCGGAGGAAATAAACGCTGTTTTGGGATCTTCGAGGAGACGTTTCGGGGGTAAGATTTTCAAACTTTAAGGAATGGATTTAAGGGTCCGAGGATTCGGTAGAAGTAGAAAATCGGTAGAACTCTTTTATTATTTTGTCTAAAGGTGTGTTTAGTGCGATGAGGCTTATCTAGAGCTCTTTTGTTCCCGTAAATTACCTCCTTTACGATGGTAGTTACCTGTGAGTTTTTCAAGTCTGCCTTTCAAAAGTCACTCCCTGCCTTTTCTTCCTTTGAATTTACCCACATGAAAACCTACATTTTTAACTGTTGAAAATTCCAACAATACAGTCGTACAATATTTGTAATGAGTTACTTACCTATTACTCACTCTGCTTAATTAAAGTTTCTGCTCAATTGCGTGTGAGTACGGTGTAATTGAATTTGTCCTATAGTATCTAGGACAATTTATCGTATAATAAACGAGTAGTTTCGAAAAGTATGCTTTAATTGTAAAGTGCGTTCATTATTTATATTTGCACAGTTTAATTTGGAGGCGTAGGCTTCAGAGCTTTTCCTCTTTTAGCCTAATTACCATATAAATTGCTTCATTTCCGCATTTCTCTATCAGTTACAAGATATTGCACTCAGTAACGTAGTCGTTAATCCTGAAAAGCAAAAGGATATATGCACAGTGAAACAAGCCAACCTTTTATGCATGCTAATTGAAATTAAAATAGCAGTCAACGCTCTGTATCACGCACAAGGTCACGTTTGGCATGCAAAATTTAAAAAAATCAACTCCTATCTCTTATAACCGATTGCCTCAAACAAGCATTTCTATGAAGCATCGAATTTCTGAAATTATTTTCCCGTTGCAAAATCGCGGAATGTTTTTTTTTATTTGTATTGAAAACTGCAGAGTAATTCAACCATTTTATTATGCTCGAAGGTATTTGCACGATCTATTTGTCCAATGGAAATTTTTTCTGCGCGACTCAACCTTGTCAATGGGTACCAAAAATGATTTTGCACTTAGCTTACTGCCCTGGAAACCCAGAGACTTAAAAAGCCATGGCTGTCGCAACGCTTCGATGAGTAATGGGAGTTTTTCCCACGTGGTCGCACTAGCGAGTGAGATATCGATCGCCCCTTAAATATCGATTTCTATCGGGCATCACTCCTTTGACTCACATTCTTTGACGCCGCCTTTGGGAGAGCAACAATGGGCGACGCTGGTACCGGACACTGACTCTTAACCCCTCCATCCTATTATTCTGCCGTGGAGTAGGCCGCGGCGTGCACCTGATTACGCTCCGACAAACGTTTTGATCATGCCTACCATATTGTCAGCGAACCGTGAGTCAAAGCCTCGTATGACTCCGTGACCCCACCTTTATTTATAGCCGGGCACCCGGGGACGCGTCCTGCCCGACTGACTAATGGACATTACCTTTTAGACATGCGTCACTTGAGGCGGAACATGGCGATTTTTTAAGATATTCAATAATGTGACGATTTAGTCTCTCCGCATGTTCGATCATTGCCTGAAACTCGTGTCGACCGCAAGGGGCGGAAATAGGATTGCTATTTCTTTCATCTTATCGGATCTCATTAAATATCAGTCTGGTGTTTACTCGACAAATGATTGCTATCTGTAATCAGGGAAAGTGCTTTTACCAGCTTTCCCCATTGTTAAAAATCCAGTACTTAAGCCCAGTACCCTAGGAATAGGGTATGAGGTAAAAAGAATGAGAAGCGATCTCAAGAATATATTTCTTTTCTATTCCATTACTAAACCTTCCAACGCGAGAAACTCTTAAATAGCGAAGTGAAGTCAGCTAGTGCGAATCGCTATGCTGGGAGAACGATCGATGATTCACCTGTTTCCTAACTACTTGTTCGTCTTTTCGAGTTTTTTAAGAAAACGTCTCAAACGTTAGACTTCGCAAAAACTTATTTTTACGATTCTGCCGCTTAACATCCTAGGTATTCAATGACTGAGTGAGCCTTGTCACATTTTCCTCTCCTAGTTACCAATAATGATTTAACTCTAACTTGAATGGTTCTACGCATGTCTTTTATCTCCGCTCCGAGGGGTTCTTAAACTTTGGCACCAGTGTCTATTTAGTCCGGTGGATATTGTCTTCTTCAAGTTACCCTAAAGTCGTGGTTTCCAATTCCGAACGAAGCATAAATGCCGTGTTGTCCTTCTGTACAGACGTTATTTATCGTTGAGATTGTGATGCGACACATTCATCGCCCACTTGAGCACTGAACTCAATCGATACTACTAATAAACAGTTTCTTCTAGTTTAGTGCATTATTTGTGGGATGCGATCGCATCGTAAACGTAAGGATGAAATAATCTACGTTGGGAATTGCAAAGTGCTCTGAACTTCTGAACCAGCCACCTTTTGACAGACTCGTTTCTTTTTCGCGTTCAGGTCCATCGTTGGCCGGAATACCGCCGCCATCATCAGGGAAGCACCTTTGACACCTAGGGTGTGATAATCAGGAAAGAAATTCATTCGGAAGGAAAGTTGGAGCACGAGAAAAACCTTGGAGGAGAGCGGCGTTTGTTTCTTCCCCGTCATTAGCGTCCCGTTCCTTTCACAAACCTTATCGGGAAAGGCGTGCATTCTCTCCCGGACATATCCCCTCACGCCCGGGAATTCTGCCGTCGGAGAATGGAGGGTAACAACGCCACCACGTCACGCGGAGGCACGACTCGGAGGTGGTGATGTTTGGCTAGGGGGGTGAGATGGTCGAGAGGAGGGGGCGAGGAGGAGGCTACGTGGGTGTTGAAAGTGGTGTAGGCAGCGGAAGGTGAGAGCTAATTGCCGAGGCATTCCGCCGGGGGCGTCGCCGAGTAGGCCGACCGGGGTGTGGGCCAAAGTAAAGGCTATTTGCCGCATGTTAGATCTTGAAGGCGGGTCCTACGTCCGACGGACCGAGAGTGTGGGGCGGAAAAAGATGCGTTGAGCACACGCCGACGGTGCACCGCTGAGTGCACACCGGAATTTGTCAAGTACGGGAAGATTAGGGTGTGACGCGCGAATGGGTATCTCGCAAGCGCGCAGTGAAACGCATCACGCGGCGTCTTTGGCGGAGGGAATGGAGTGTGCATATGTGCCCATCATTGCCAAGACGGGCTGGCTGGACGAAATTCTCTTTCGTGGTAATAGGAATAAAATGAACTTGAAAATGCACTTTATTTTGTCTGTTTTTTCCCCACGAATAATGACTTTTCTTCAAGCTCATCTTGGACCAGTTTGACATTCTGACGTCATGGTAACTTTTTGATTACTATTTTTATACATCTGCATAAATATCTCGCGATTCACCAATATTGTTTCGAGCGAAAAGCTGGTGAATTTCGACGAGCATTTGTTTGCTTTTTGGATTCCGAGGTGAACCAAAATCAGTTTTCCGAATTTCTCGATGTAAAAATGGAGAGAGGAGCCAGGGCATTAATTGAGAAAGGCGTCACTTTTAGTGGATGAGGACTGACTGAGGTAGGTGTGCGGACGAAAGACGTGTGGCGGATATACCGGGGGGGGGGGTCAAAGCGGAGGCAGCGCCACGATGCCGTGTGGAGGTTAGAAGCTTTTTAAAGGGAGAGAGAAAGAGAGAGAGATAGGGAGAGAGGAGGTGGCGTGGCGGGGGAGGAAAGGCGGGGCGGTGCCGGGGGGGTGGTGGCGAAAGGGCGGGGCGAGCGCAAGATGGCGTCGTCAAGGGGGGGGAGGGTAGGGAAAGGAAAAGGGAGTGGCGCGCTTTTGCGAGAGGCGACTTGATTCCTTTCCTTCCACTTAAGCGGAGAGGAGAGAGAGCGAATGAGGGAAGGAAAGGGAGAGAGAATGAGAACGCGAGATGAAGAATGGGGGAGGGAGGGAGGGGAAAAAAGGCGCGGAGATGATGGACGTGGGTTGTGGGGGAGGGTAGAAAGCGGCCGTGGCTGGGGGGATAACGGAATAACAATGGAAGAGCGGCGAGAGCTGAGAAGACGGTGCGGAAGGAATATGATGGAAGAGCTCAGAATGTTGGAAAGGCTCATGACATTATAATAAGTCTCCTTAATGCCTCCATGACTTTATATTCCTTCGCTCTACGTACACTTCTTACCCTCCCCGCCCCACCCCACCCCGCCCGACTCCCCCTTCTTTTGTCTTTTTTTCCTTCGCTCAAAGTTCCTTCCTCCCCCGTCCACAAGGGGGACGGCCTCCCGCGGATCGATGAAGAGTAAAGAGAATCGTTTTTCTTTTTTTTTCTCTACTTCTACTTTTTCCCGCTATCCTCTCCACCATGAAACCCTCCTGGAAGCGAGGGGTGAAAGAGAACAATGTCTTCGTCTTCATCCAGCACCGAAAAGAGTTGGCGACCTTGTTATATTTATACCTGCTATTATATTCTTCTCTCAGGCCTAACCTACGTAAAATGTGCGAAAGGCGGCGAGGGTGTGGGAGGGAGGGGGGTTCAAGGAGGCCCCCGCTCGCATTGTTCGCCCAACAATGGCCTCCTTCGGACGTGAGCCGGGTTCGCACCCCCGCAGGACTCTGTTCGCCCCCGCCAACGGTTTATAATTCCCCCCATCCTCTCCCTTCGCCGCGTCCCCCTGTCCCCACCCCCAGTTGTCGTGCCCCGTAAATGGTAAGATGCACTCATTCACCGTATCTTATTTACCGTCACTATTATGTTTAGTGCATCCCCCACTCCTCGCTCTCTTCCTCTCCTCGTCCCGTCCCGGCGGCGAAATAAGTGGAAGGATGATGGGGACGAAAAAGGGATGGTAGGAGGAGTCGGGAGGGAAAGGGCCGTGCGATTTCACATAATGGGTTTTGCGCGCGGGCGGCTCGGATTTATTGGCAGGAGAGTGGGAGGGGAAAAGATATTGGCATTGAGTCTTTCTGGGAAATGGTTAATGAAGCCTAAAGAGTCATACGCGTTCGTTAAAATACTTTCCGTTGAATGGAATGTATGTTGTTTGCTTCTTGCCTTTCTCTCGTTCTCTCTCTCTCTCTCTCAAGGGGGCTGGCTGCCCTCATGTCGTAAAGGTATTTCATTTCATGCTCCCTTTCATTATGCAAGCTGCCAATTAGTGTCGAAGGAAGGATCCGTTGTACTTTAGGAAAACGGAGAGAGAGAGAGAGTGCGGACTCTTTCGTTGGCATTAAGCCACCAAGAGTTGCTCCCGTTCGTCTCGATGGCTGAGTGGGATGCGAACGTCTCGTTCCGATTTTACCATCAAAAGAAGACATATTCGCCTCTTTTGTTCCATCTGTATCGTAATTGTGTCAGCTCGATGCCTGGCCAGAGTTCCCTCGTCCCGCCCCGTGCATTTAATTATAGCGCCGTTCGCTCACGTGATGGATACGTCCAACTTAGTTTAGTAGGTTGACTGTCAGCTCAAAACAGATTTCCATTAAAAAAAAAACAATTTTCACCGCATGGTTGTTTGATTTTAAGTGCCCCGTTAATTTCCTCGGTTTTTTTAAATGTCAACCCATTATTTACACTTCGCGTGCAGAAGAACAAATTTGGCGCAGTAATCAACGCGCGGTTTGATAGGCAGAGCTCACCCGACACTGACCCCAAATGCGTTTGTAATTCGGACGTCAGAGCACCTGGGTCAGCTCCTGTTCTTAAACTTCCTGTGGTTCCCTCTGGATGTTAGATACCCCAAAAATCACTCGTTTTGGGGGAAGTAGGAAGTATTCAGAAACTTCGGCGTATCAAACACTGACGTTCAAAAGCAAACGGAGAATCAATCCTGTAATACCATACCCCCCCTGTTCCTAAGAGAAAAAACACCTAATTAATTTAGTATTTAGAGTTCTTTGTGTGTAAAATTTTATTGCTTTTATACTCAATTGAAATTTGTGTACTAGCATCTTGATTATATGTGAATAAATTACATGAAAAGAGGTTGGTTAACCGTTACACTTTCAATGCCGCTAATATAGGTGCCTGTAGTTTTTACAGGGGCTTGATGCCTTGGAAAATATACAGTTGCTTGGTGATAAAAGGGACATCCCTGTTCGACCTTGAGGTGCATTTACAATCTCTTTCAAGATAATTGATAACGCTGTAGCCAAAGCCGAAGGTGATCATTGACCTTTCGGGATCATTTGAGTGTGCATTGCAATAAATGAGGCCAAATAGGAGAGCAAATCGCTACCGGACTCCGACGAGTCGAGCGCGAAGTGGTTGCATAACGAGCCTCTCAATAGCCGAAGGAGAAAAGAAATCGTTTGTCAGATCGCTCTTTTGAGAGAAGAAAAACATTTGGCATTGATGGACAGGAAACAAGAGAAATATCCATCGGTTTGTGGCGTTATGCGTCATCTGTCTCGAGGGAAACCATTTCGCATTCACTGGATACTTTGAGTGTTTCAGTGATACCTTTAAGGCCGAGGAGAGTCGTGAAAAGTTATGAAACGAAGATCGTAAAAAATTGCGACCAACATTCGCATACCTGAGAATACACCGAAAAGGACGAATATCGGTTCGTTATATTTTCTCGGAAGACTCGACATTGACATGAACCTGAAATATGAATAGTGATGAGTGACAGATATTGCCGGATGCCTCATCGAAATTCCTACGGCCGGTTTTGTTCCAGCGCTCAAGTACCACCCTTTCATGCATGGACCCTTTGGTCATTGTTACATTTCAGAATCCTTCGTAAAATGAAATGTCCTGCGTTCATTTTTATTTTGATTATCTTACGTCGTGTCTGATTACACGAAGTAAGATAATGGAGTTTTGTAGAGAGCTATTTTCTTGCGTGTATGTCATGTCGAGATGCGGTGATCAAAAGTGTTGATTCTTTACCTTTTTTTCAGACTTCTTTCATTTTGTTTCAAAACTTTAAAATTAATTATTATATCTTTGAAAAATATTTTAAACTAACCCAATACGATAACTGTTACTAATCAAGACTCTCCCTTGTGGAGATACTAATTCGTGGTAAGCGCCTCTGTCTGCGACAGATACCGTCATCAGAATGCGAATTCGTGAATTGTTGTAGAATGCTGAATTATTTCTGTTATGGTATGAGAAAAAGGGTCATGACATTGCTACGTTTATGTGCGCTAATGCAGTGTTGCTTCTGGAGACGTTTGCAGACTTTCGTACCGCATCTTACACAATCCCTATATTCCGGTGTATTATGCATTTGGTTTGGTAATTTGCAATCTTCCAAAATACCTCAAACACTCCTCCTTATAAGGAATGCATTTTCTATCCACGAAAAATAATGCTTTTTTTTAGCTTTGCGGAAAAAAAGCTCTCTCCTCCACCACTTGATTCGGACCCTTTGGGTCTCCGTGTCTTTTATCATATCCCATTCAAGAAATCCTCTTATTCCGAAACCGTTCCACCGAATCAGATTCGAGCAAGGAGATAAGTTAAATGGAATGTCGAGTTAAATCATTGTTTCATTCCGGTGACCGAGGAGGGATCATCAGATTTAAGAATAGACTGGGGATAAGAGGAAAAGGCCCGGGATGGAATTTTCCAGTTTGATGGAATATTTTAGAAGGGAAATAAAGCCCTGAATCTATGATTGATGGACTCTTTTTCATTGTTTCATTCAAGTTTTTAACACTAGTTTTGGCTATGAAAGGCAAAACGTTTACTTTCAGTTCGCGAAAATTGGTCCTTATTGAATTACCCACGACGTCGCCCGAAATTTTAGATGCAAAAATATGTGCGAAAGTTGTATTTTGTGCGAATCAGAATTCAGCAAGTGTATTGGTCTGCAAATGGGAAACTTTAAAACATAAGTTTGGAATGGTCTTATTTATGTACTTTCAAACAATGCCTAGCGTCCAAAGTGATAACTCGAGCTGCCCCGGGTCTCGTAAATGATTCAGGGAGGCGGGAGTACTTTCTTTTTTTCCGCCTTCTTTCACAGCGCTGATATTACAATCCAAAGCCGCAGGAACATTTCAATAAGACCGACCAACTCGTACGATATAAATTTATGTAGGCCACTTTCTTAAAATGAGCGCCGTGGCGAGGAAATAAGTTCACGGTATCTCTTTCGACCGATCTGCGGAATCCAATCGCTTCGAATGAGCGCCTAATGAACTCGACGAGAATACATTCCCCACCACCGACCCAACGCACCCACACCCCATCCTTCGCCTCCCCTTCCTCCTCCCCCCTCCAGTCTGGAAGCGAAAAAGATACACGGCTTCATTACTGGCGATGTTGAACTAATCAGAATATCGCCGTCCAAACCCTTCTTGCCCACTCTCAGCGCGCTCAAGCACGCACACGCACGACACAAGCGAGGAAACGAACGAGGCATACGCAAGTGGTGGACACAAGTGCAACGGCAATTCGCTGATTTCCTGCCTCTTCCTCCATCTCCCGTCCCAGTCGAGCGATAAACTAAGACGGTGCGGGGGAAAATAGAGCGGACGAAAGGGAAAAAAAGGACGATAAGGTATCCCCCGTGAGAGAGAGAGAAAAAGAAACTGCATGTTTTTCCTCCTGCTCCTCGTCCGCCCCGCAGCCTTCCCGTCCCGGCCACGTACCGCATATGCAAGACCTCAGACGCCTCCACCTCTCCCACGTCTCTATATCCATCCAACCCTTGCTCCGGTATTTTATTTTTCCTCCTCCCTTCCCTCCTCCATTCTTCATCTCTCCTGGGATACTCGAGGGCCGAATGGGGCGGGGGTTGGTGGGGAGGGAAGGGGGAGGTAGGAGGGAGGTGAGTTCCTCGAGGGGTGGGCGGAGGTAGGTTTGCAGAGAATGGCGATCGCAAAATAAATTTTCTCCCAGCATTCCCAATGATTTCCTTCGAGACCGGAATTGAAATTGCCAACGGCGGGAGGGAGAGAGAGGGATCATGGTGGGGGAAGGGACCACCGGGTGTGGGGATAGGGTTTGTGTGGTGAGGGGTAGGACGAAGGGGATGGGGGCAAGGGGGGGGTGGCGGTGAAAAGGAAGGGGGAGGTCGGGAGAAAGATCCCCAAGATGAAAGGGGGGGAGAGAGGGAGCTGAAAGCAGGAGCTCACGCGGAAAGATGATTGTTTTCTCTAAGTTGAATGGAAAAATGTATTTCAATGCAATCCGTTGCACAGGCACGGAGGAGGGAGACGGGGGAATGCCATTTAAACCTCCTTGTTCGGACTGGTCACATGTATTAAATTTTGTACGGGAATTTTTTCTGCATATGCATGGGTTCGCATAATTCTTTCCAGTCAAGATGCTGGTAATGGCTTATCAGTTGGCATTGGAAAATCCCTGTCTTTCTGGATATTTTTGGTGATATTAAAAAATGTTTTTCCCTCGTCATTGTTGTGATTCGCGAAGAAATGTAAAATAAAAATGTTCGCCCAGTGAGAACGGGAAACAATTGAAAAAATAAGGAAATTTGCTACCAAATGGTTCATAAGAAATCAATCCTCAATTTTTTTAGTTGAACTTTAAATGAAGCCATTCTCACATTTTTAGTTATTGTTAACTAATTGCGTGTATGATTATGCGCCAGATAGGTTCAGTGGCACCTTGAAATATATTGAATAAACAATTAGAAGCCTCAAATTTGCCGATTCTCTCCGTGTCACTTGCAATAGTAATTATCAAACGTGTTTACGTTAAAAATGTATGAGTATTCCTCTGAAATGAGGAAGTATTCAAATTTTATGTAGGATTAATATTTATGTTACTTGGAATGCTGCTTCCGAGCCATAAGCGATGGTCTATTATTCTCTCGTTTTCATCATAAATCCATTCCCAGCCATAATTTTTGTAGAGCGTTCAGCCGATGATGAGTACTCGAGACCACGGCGTTCAACGTTTCAATTCGGAAGTTTTCATCTGGCAATAATTTCAGGGCGCTGAGTCGTGGACAACACGTCCGACCGTCGGGTGCTCCCAAGCCTTTAAACTTTTTTCCCCTCCATTTCGAGGGGGTCGTGGGGCAATAACCGTTAAAAACGACGGACGCGTCCCCTCCCAAAACTTTTACGGATCTAGGAATTTCGGAATTCGGATTCGGGGACTCCTCCGAATAGAATTTTCGCATCCGTCTCGACGGGACAGCAGGGGAAATTAGGTAATCGAGCAGACCTATTCTCCCTCCCCACCCCGTCTACCACTAGCTGCGCTGATCTCCACACACACACACCACCACTCGCCCGCGCATTAAAATAAATCGTCTTTTGTTATAAGGCTAGGAATGGAACAGGAGATTGGGAGGAGTTGGTTGAAGGTTTTTGAGGGAAGACGGCGAGGCCATGCGGGACGAGGGAGGAGAAAGCTTGAACCCCCGATGCGCCATTTCGACCTCACTCAATTTCAATTAAATTTGCTCGTCTCGGGAATATCTCAGGAGGACAGGCCAGGCAGGAGCGAGGGAGAGAGAGAGGATGGGAGGGAGGGAAGGCGGGAGGGAGTCTCCGAAGGGGTTTCGGCTGGGAGATTCGTTAGAAACCCCTTTAGACGACGGCACTTCCAACAACCTCGCCGCCACTCCAATTGGGAAGGAAGTGGAGTGAGGGAGGGGCAGAGGACGAAGGGAAAGGCGTGAAGAAGGAAAGGGGGAAAGGAGAAAGCCGTCATATCCCCAGGTTTTTAGTCCGGAGAGTAATTCTGGCGTAGGGGAGAGTGGGCGTCGGAGTGGGGAGGGGTATAAATGCGTAGGGGTGGGAGAGGTGGGTTTAAGGGGGGGCAGCGCGAGAAGGAGAAGAGGGTGGGGGTGGTGAAGCTTCAAGAAGAAGGCCAAGGAGGAGGTGAGATGTAAAGGGTAAGGGAAGGAGTCGACCACAGGCACTCAGTAATTATATCAGAGTGGGAGAATTAACCATTAAGGATTATCTTGGCCTCGGCTTCGACTCCATCCACCTCTTCGCCCTCCCATACTCCTCCCCCTGGCATCCCTCCACATCTCCACCCCCCCTCCCACCCGATACCTCCCTCCATCTCATTCCGCACTCATTTGGGTAATTGCACGGTAGAGGGCAGTGGCGCCTAGGGGAGGGGGTGGAGGTGGCTTTGGAGGGGACTCGGGAGGAAACGAGGGAGGTGGATGGAGTGAGGCGGGAAGGGAGAGGGCATGTAAGGAAACGGAGAACAAGGGAGAAATGTTTGAGAAGAGAAGGAGGAGAAGGTGAGATTACGGACGATCTGCGCGGCGGGAATGGGTGGGAGGGAACGGGTGGGAGGCTCTGGGGGCGGAATGCTTGAAAGAGAGAGGGGGGGGAGGCGAATTTTGAGAGGAGGCAAGAAGCGATGGTGGGAATTATTAATAGTTTAAAGGGAAAGGCAAGATCCGAGATAACGCCGGATCTGAATGAAATGTGAATGTTGATATGGGTGGTCTGAGCATTTCACCCCCTCGAATTGTTTATGTTTATTCAAGTTTATTTTGCGAGAACACCTAGTTCAGCATCTTTTAAGTTTGCTGGTGGGTGAAATTTGATTTACGGAAGGAGTTAGTCAGTCACGTTTCGCGCAATTCAATTTTTGCTTGAGAGAGGGAATGCGGCGCGTAAATACATTCATAATTCGCGAATAAATGTACACCTACTTCAAGAAACAATAGCTCAGATTGCGCTTATGTATTTTGGTGTCGGTAAGAATAGTGGTGCTGAAGTCAAAGTATAAATGAATACCTAAGGAAAATTCAAGTTTCTCCGTTGCGAGCAATGAGTTACATATTAACTAATGTGTAGTCTGTTAGAATGATTAATTTTAAAATGAATATGATTGGCCCTGAATATAATTGAAGTTTTATTAGAGTAGTGGTAATAGGTGTCGTGATTTATACCAATTACCCATTATTTTTCGTCTTATCGTGCCCCACAATCAGACTTGATAGTATATTGTATCTAAATCATTAATGAAACTCTTAGGATTTGAAAATGGAATAAATACAAATGTTTCGTTGTGGGATCTTCCCAAAGCCTAACTATACGCTGACCTAGAACAGTGTGCTAATTTGCTTTAAAGTCCATGATATAGTTTAGGGTGCTAAGCCCGAATTCCTTTCAACACCACTGAATGTATAGGGAAAGATATCGCCTGAGTTAAGACACAATCGGTCTCACACATTATTGGTGGTTGAATAAACTGCTTATTAAATATATTATTCTTTGCATGAGATTCGGAAATTAATGAGTATTTTAAAATATACTTTGTCACGAAATGAACTCTTGGACGGAAGGTGCACTCTTGAGAGACTGAAATAACATATTTCCCGCGTTATCCTTATTCCCGCTTCAGAATTGTGTTTACTCGTTTGAACCCTGTACCTTTCCCCATGGGTAGTTGTATTTTTTCTGCATTAATCTTTGTATTTAGCTCATCCAGTTTCGACGGTTTTTTCATGAATCTAAGTCTTAACGTTAGAACTTTTACATTTGTGGATGAGTCATTACCTTTTCACGAATTATGACAAATTGCATACGCTGATGGCACCTTTGATCACATTTGTGTCAATTTCACATTTTTATTCCTACGTAATTTTTATCACTGCAACGAGTACCAAGCATACGTCTCGTAACCAGACTTCATTAACTCATGTCGTATATACCTATTACTTCCTCAGAGATGATTCTCATTTCTCAACCAGCTAGAGATAACCTAACCGTTCTCATTGTAATTTATAATTTTTTAATATTCCCGCCCACGTGTTTTATTTAAATGAGTCGATGCTCTCCGGCTGTCTCCATTGAAATTTTTAAGTCTCATTCTTCACGAAAGTTCAACACAATAGGGTGGTTGTTTATGTTTTTGCGAGTAAGGCCAAAAATCACAATACCCCACTAGTCTTATGTATTTAATATTGACTCCTGGTGGTTTTCCTGCGCTTTGCCTTCTCGCTGTCCAAATTCAGGCCGTATCCCTAGCGCAGGAGCGCATACAACTGCGGATCATGTGCAGGCATAACTGTGGAGACAATTTGGGGGAACCTCACGAAGAATAAAACGTACCGGGTAGGACGTGGGACGCGGGCTATGGAAGTGGGGAGGGGCTCTTGGGGCGGGGGGGGGGAGGGAGGGTTGGTAGAAAGGGGGGATGGATGGGTGGTTGTGTGGGTGAGGGGCGGTTCGTAATTACCCTCCCCGCCCACCCCCGACCGCCCTCTGCCCACCGTTTAGCTCACACACCTCCCCACTTCTTATGCCACGCTTCCCTACTGGCTTAACCGCACGGCCCCTCGCACCTCTCACGGCGCCACCCCTTAATTTCAACCCTCCCTTTTATGAGCTAGCCTCACACCCAGGCCCCCCTCCTGCTTAATATTCAAAGACTCTCACTCATTCCCTCGGAAACCTCCCTTTTATACCGCACATACACACCTCCTCGAGAAAATCGCTTCCTTCCTTTTTCACTCACCCCAGAGGGTGGTTGGCAACACTGCCCCCCTTCCCCACAAGCCCTCCGTCCCAACTGTGACCTTTTTAGCGTAAAAATGTTTCACCCCGCCTCCTTCTCCCCGCTCCCTCTTGCGCCAGGACTACTAACCTCACTCCCTTCACTCCCTCTCTCTTTTTTTTCCTATTTTTCCCTTAAATTCTCCAATCCGCTTACGTCTTCAAATTGCCAATGAGGGAGATCTTCTTTCTATTCTCCACCCCCGGTGTCTTCCCCTTTATCCCCCCCCTCCAAACCAACCCTCCTGCTCTTTAAGTCCCCCCCCCTGTGCCACAGCTCCTTCCTTTACCCGACTGCACTCCTGCCCATCCCTTGTGTTTTCGGATGGAGACGGGTGGGTTTGCGGTTTACGGGGGGGATTTTGAGACCCCTCCCTCCCTTACCTAAGGAAGCATCTTCCCTCCGTTTCGGAGCTTTGTTTGAGGTAGGGTTTGGGAATGGCAATGTCTGAAGCATGTGAGTGAATATAAATTAAAATTCATTCATTACCGGAGCTTTTGTAAGAGTTATGAAACCGAAAATGATTACCAACGGAATGTAATATGCCTATATAATATATAAGTATTCTCGTGAGGAAGGAGACGCTCACAGGGATAATTAAAAAGTCGCTACGTTTGCCTTCGCTCCTGGATGGACGGGTTTTTATTATGCTTCTGCAATGTTTTTTTTCCATTCGGGGCCTCTTAATTTTAATTGTTTCCTCGACCCATCACGTGGTTGCGCAAGGAAGATTTCCTCCAACCCCTCTCTCTCTCGTCAGCTTTTTGGAAAACTCATAAAGTCTCCCCATAAAGACACCCTTTTCCCTCCAAATACTCCTCTTAATTGCTTGCAAAGTGGCGTGAAACCGAATTACGGCGCGCGTTCCTCTTTTTTATTCGGTTCGCTTTTGTTTTTCCGTCTCTTTCTCTCGTCCTTTCTTCTATCCTTTTCTTTCCGGTGACGGTGCGAAATATTTCTATCAATTGTTTCGTGACGATTTATTTTTTCACGCAGACCTCCATATCGGGGTCGAATATTAAAAACGCGGCATGTTTCTAAATGGATAAATTCCTTTTTCAACTTTAGTTAATTCGCTCGGTCGTGAATTTGATTTGGAATTCACAGTCGCCCGTGGAGTTGTAATTAAGCCAAATAGTGTGCTTCATCTCCGTTAAGATTTTTATTCGAGTATCGTTGGTAAAATTAAAGGTCAGTGTATTTTGTCCCCTCTCACTCGGAGCATTAAAAAAAAATTGCCGTGAATCGAAACAGAGGCAGAAATATCTACGGCGGCGCTTGATAGTTGGAGTGAAAATGGATATCCGAATGAGCGAATATTTAAATATTATGACTTTAATAGTGAAATGGGGGAATTGGGAATTAGATGGAGTGCTCTCGCTTGAATATATATTCGTGATCAAACTTAATTTACAAAAATGAAACTGTGCAATATTCGACGAAGGCCAAAGTATCGGAATTAATGCACCCAAGCATTTGAATTCCGATAGCATTTTCAAATTAAAATTTCAATTCAATGCGATTCCGGCTTCTCGTGCATTAATGATTTAATCAGGTGAATTTTCAACTACAGAGCTGGTATAATTTACTTTCAAAGAGTGCTATATTTTAAACGACAATCAAGCCAAAAAAAAGGGTGGAATAACAGAGACATTTATATTTTGGGCTTTGATAATCGATTATGCATAGGGTAATGTTTTTCGAGTTCCATTGCGAACCCAGGCTAGAAGGTGAACGCAACATAGGAAAAATATGCTTTGAATTATCGTGATTTCTCAATTGTCATGTCTAAGTCTTGGGAAGAAAAAACTGTTTGAAACCGGGATTATTAGTTTGCATAGAAATTACTTTTGCTTAAGGAACTGTCACTTTTCAAGGAGAGTTAGCAACACGTAAAAATGTACGTTACCCCTAGTTAGACTACCATGATGTGCATGGTTATTGATGTCGTGGTAGAGTTTCGTCAAAAATTGAAGACGAGGAATTTTTGTTGGATCCGTTTAAAAAATTGAGTATCCACAATGCAATTTTAAAATTATCTCACTAAAAAATCTTCTAAAAATGATCGGTGAATCTTGCGAAAAACAACCATAATTTTTTGCGTTTTCATAGTTAAGCGTGAGCATTCGTCCAATGGCGTTCCTTTCTATTATTACCTATCCACCCCCCTCCCCCCGTGGAATTCCATCTCCTCGGCATTCCTGAGTGGTAAGGTACCCACCCTCCTCTGGTCTTCCTCCTCCTCCTCCTCTCCCCCTCCCCTTTTTCCCGCCTCCGTTTCCATGGGAACCCGTCGTAAATAACTTCCATCTCTTCGGACGTCAGTTCAGGGCATCTCCTTGGAGGACTGCGAGGAATATCTGGGAGCCGGGAAAGGGAAAGAGAAGGGTGAGTGGGGGGAGGGTTGGGGGTACGGAAAGAGAATAGGACGTCGTGGGGAGGTGGTCAAAGAGGTGATAAATTTGGGGAGAGGACATAGGTGGTGAAAGAAGGATCCTCGGAGGGAATTGAGAGGGCATGGAGGTGGGTGAGGGAGGGTGATGCATGTGTCACATGGATAGGATCCTTGGAATAGGACGCTTGGGAGCGGCCGGATGAATAATCGCCTATTCGGCTGCGAGAGGGACTCTCTGGGAAGAGATCGAAGAACGGTGGAGGGGTTGAGGGAGGAACAAAATCTGGTTTCCATTTCGGATTCTTCTTGCTCTTTTTGTATCCCAGACTGCGTTATTTTTTTCCCATCCACCTCCAACCCTCCCTCCCACTCCTCTCCACCTTCCTCCTTCCTCCACCCACACACACACGTAAATTGCGACCCCCCTCTCCTCCTTCGGATCGTCCCTCCTTGAGGTCGTGAGAATGAGTTCTCATTCTCTACTCACCCCACTCATTAATCCGCTCCTGAGAATACGTTTCTCTTTTGTTTTATTCCTTCCTCCCCCTCTAGCCTCCCCCATGTGAGCCTATTTGCCTCTTTGAGCTCGAGGGTGGAAGGGCTCTCTTCAGCCAGTGGTGCCCACCGTTTCGGAAGGGTTCATGAAGGGTCATTAAAGTTTGGGTTGGGGGGGGGAGAGACAAGAGAAAAGAAATTGACCAAAAGGATTGGAGATGAAAGATGAATTTGATAAATCATCGCGGTATTTGTTGAAGTGAAGCGGTTGAAAGATAATATATATCATTCATCGCAATAGATTAATAATCTTTATTGGTACAAAGCCATGGTTTCTAGTGCAATAATGCTGGTAAATGCAATTGGTATTGATTTTTAGATATATATTATAATTCATTCGAAATATAATAAATTATAAAAGTGACTAGGTTAAGAATACCTTTAATATGAGGATTTAGTATACATTTAATATGAGTTGAGTCGTAGATTTTTTGGTGTGGGAGTTGATGACCGATACCTTAAGCTCCACTTTGTTGGGGTGCCCCCGGGAAGGTCTTCCTTGTCCCATTTCCCAGGTCGTCTCTCTCGCAGAGGAAATCTTACTTGGATCGGAAATGGGGTAAAAAATTACCTGTGATACTCCTTATGAATAGCCAGCGTTGGATAACTTTCCTTTTGTGTGGTAATTTCTTCTTTTCGAGGTGATTTAAGGAGAAAAATCGAATTAAAGTATGAAGATTTGAGGCTTTCGGCGTCCCTACTCCCTTTCATAACGGTGCATTCATGATTTCAGACGTGTTTTGTTTGGAACCGTTATGTTGGAAGTTGTAAAAATAAATGCTTCATGATACTATGAAACTTTAGAAACTTATGCTTTTGTTGGTAGCCAAACCATGACTTTGGACAGTATTTCGTTAAATAGGGGATGTGCATCGCTGATATTTGGGATCATTTGAACATCCTAATAATAATGAGGAAGCGGAAGGCATCTGGGAAATAAATAAGAAATGGAAACTTGGTCCTCGCGGCGTTCTTAAGGATCAGTATCTATCCAAATTCCGGATTGTATCCCAGGATATAATATGAGTCGACTTTTCTCCTTTCAAAAATCCGCCCGAACAATTTCCTTTCTCAGGCTCCACATCCATAATCCTGCACCCCATTACGGTGAGGGACAACAAAAGGTATGCGCCTCGTCCGCCCACTTACAGCGACGGAGACTGCTCGAAAATGAGATACAAAGACTGTCCCTCAGCTCCAAATCTCTTGTTTCTTTAAGATCCACTCTCGTGGATGTTTATGGGGAGTTGACAAAAAATGAAAATAAGTCTCTAGTCCGTAATACCACAACTGAGGAAGGCCTAGCGATATCTAAATTGCGTACGGGATTACGGGTCCTGGCTCTTTGCGGATGAATGAGTTAAGCCCTGCTGTACTTTTAGCGATTCAGAGCCCGTTACTCCCTATGGGGAGAGGAGGACGTACATCTTACCAACTCAAGCGCTGAAATTGAGCTTCCGTGGGTAACCGCGTCGGTCCCTTCGCATAAAATCACTGAGCCTGTGACGGAATCATTTTCCGATTAAGTGAATGTACCAATGTTGACAAAATGTAATCATTTGTTCCCATCGATATAAAAATCCTTCTGGAATAGAGTGTAAAGATCAAAATATGTCTCTCACAAAATCCCGTGTGCGTTTCCGCTGCCAACTCCAACGTATGTATGTCGTCTAAATTAATATGTCTACTCTGTGCTAATTGGGTAATTGATTGTATCTTTCAAGGAGCGCCAAGAGTTAATGTGCGTTTTGAAAATGTAACTCCATTCCAGGGTGATACATTTCGATTCTACCGCGTCAATTCCAGAGGATTCGTAATGGGGAGTCCATTGCATGAATTGCTATGGTGCTAAATAGAATTGATTCAATTCCAGCCCAGTGGTGTGGCATTGAATATTTATTTTTAAAAATTTCGATTTTAAAAGTAGATTTTCAGGGTGAAACTTTATGTGGTTCACATCACAGTTCCAATTCTTCGTTTTACTGTCGCTCTGTGTTATGAAGCGCCGGATTATCGAGATTGATCACGGCGCAAGTACGCTTTGTGAAAAGCAATATACTCCTATGGCAGAAATGTACTTCGCGCTCGCCTGTCCAGTAGAAGAAGGTGCCTTTCCTCTTTGCGGCGTCCCTCCCTCGCACGCCCAACATTATACTTCTCCCTCCGCTCCCTCCGAGCAGAAAACCAAGAGATGCGACAGGGCCATGCCACTCCACCCCACCTCCGATCTCCCTAATCCCCTCTTCTCCGCCCTCCCACCCCATCAGCCTTATCCCGTCCATTGTGACGCCCGATTCCACCCCCTTACTCCCGCTATCGTCGCCACCCCCTTCGGTACACTGGAAGAAGTGAGGGCGGGGGGGAGGATTGTGGGTGTGGGGAGGGTGGGATACGCTGTCCATTGTTGTGCTTATCCATCATTACGCGGGGACCCAGTGTTTACAGACCCCCTTCCCCCACAACGCCTCCCCTTCCTCCTTTCCCCCATAACCCCTTGCCGCTCGCTCCCCCCTATAGATTTGGGTTTCACCTCCATTGTTGTGTTGTGATTCTCTCCTCCTCCCAGCCCACACGCGCCCTTCGCTTGCCAATTTTCCTCTGCAATATTCTTCTTCCCACGCTTCCCAATGGGTGCGGGGGCAAGGAAATCGGCTCATCGGATTTTGGGGGGGATTGCAGCCGTCCCGCCGCCGCCGCCGTGTAGATTTACATCCCCGCGGGCATTGATTGGCGGCCGCTCCGGGGGTTGCTCTGGCGGTGCTCCATTAGCCGCCGTGGAAAGCAATCGGCAGCCGTGTTTCTTACAGCTGTGCGGCTTACGGATTCGAGGGAGCGTTAATTAACCGCTCCGGCAGTTTGCCGTTTGATCTGCACGGCGGCAAGGATTGGATAAGTGTAGCATCGAAATTTCTGCTTACGTGAGAATTTTTACTTTGGCGATTCATCAAAAGGGACGATACTGACTTCGTATTTCACGTCGTCTTGAGTTGCGCGTCATTATCTGTAAAGCTGACAGCCTGTGTTCATTAGTTTTTCAGCCTTTTTCATTGCCAAAATATTGATTTCAAATGTTACCACTTCACTTATCTTGGATGAATATAATCCCAAACGTTAGACTTTGGGCTTCAAATTTTTATCTACGAGTATATAGTTTATTCACGAGGAAAGGGTAGGAATAGGATAGGGATGTTGGATGGTATGAAGGGAGAAATTGCACTGAGGTGAAGAGGGATATGTAGAGTAGGAAGTTAGGGTGGGTTTTGTTAGGAGAAACAAAATATTAATTTGATAGTTATGTACATCCAAAGTCTACCTTAACCGGTAGATTACTTGAAAAATAGTTTATTCAATTAGCTTTTATTTGGACTAGGGAGATACCGCTCTCCGAATCTTTACGTTCTGTCTTCACTCAATGGTGAACTTTTATCCAAGACGTTGTTGAATTCAAAGTGGCCTTAATAATGGCCAAACGATAACACTTTTCCACTTGACATAGTAGCCTTCCGCATTTTTACTTAAAACGGTAATTTATGAATTGAAATAGGCACAAACAACAACAGTATTTACCGATGCTTGTAGTCTTCAAACTCAAGGACTGACTTCCCATGCTGTACATAGTCACTTTTATTTCCCAACTGTTGATTTTTCTTCCCGCGTGGATGTTTGCTTGGATGATCTTCCTGGGAAGCGCTTCCAATGAAACTACGGCTAACATCGTCGCGAGTATGAAAATTACGTTATGATACAATCCGCGTGGTGTGACAGTAATCAAATTTCTTTGACGAAGTTTCTCATCATATCTCTCCGCACCCTCGGAATGTGCCCAGAACGTTTTCTGGTTTAGAGAACGAACGACATTGCTTGAATAAGTGGGTATACATATTCCGGCCTCCCCAGAGCTATGAAAAGTGGTTGGAATGGAAACTTGTTAGGGCGAGAAGGGGTTCAGAGATTCAGCGGTATCGAGGGCACGGCGGATCCTTTTTTCTTTCCGCAGCGTCGGAAAATTTGCATATCCAACGAGCGGGACGTGAAAGACGTTGTCAATGCACTCGGAATGCTCTCAGGGTCCCGCTCGCGAATTCCTTGCTTCGCCCCAGTTGCCGAGCATAATTGCCGTCAGTCGCTAAGCACACCCTCCCAACCCCCGGCCCACTCACCTCCACGCTCTCTCTCTCTCCGTCGCATTCGATCCATCGCAGCACATCAGCATCGCCGTCACAATGCCCGGGCCCTTGCAAACAATTAGGGCCGAAAGCATAACAGCGTGGAACGGGGGACCGAGCGGAGGCAGCAACAAGAGGCTCGCTGGGTGAGGAAAGGCCTGATTCCGACAAAGGGAGAAGTGTGAGGACTTTTATCCGCGCCGGGGGAGTTACAGGGGATCGCGTTAGAATGCGATCTGCATAGCAAAACCTGCGGGATACGTGCACCCAACCCCTCACTCCCTCCCGCCTACTCTCACCCTTCGGCTATTAGCTCACTCTTTCTCTCTCTCTCACACTCCCTCACTCTCTCTCAATCCAGCTCACACCTCCTCCCGCTGCAAAACCTAATTACGCCCCGGCGTTCCGTGGAGCCTTCGTATACATAACACAGAGCGCTCACAGATCGTCTTTTTTCCCCCCTTTCCCTCCTCTTCTCACCCTCTCTCTCCCTCTCCGCCCCTCGCTCTTGTCCGGATTTCAATTCCGCTCATTCTCTATTCCTAACCATTGTCTGCTCGGCCGTTAACGAACTCAACTCATTTTCGGTGAAGGAGGCCCGGTGGGTTGAAATTGAGAGGGAGGAAAGGGTGGTTTGGAATGGGTGAGTCTTTCCCCTCCCCCCACCCACCTTTCCCGGGGAGAGGGAGACGCGGGAAGTGGGAGGGGATTAGATTGGCCTCACAGTAGCGTCAGAATCTCTTTGGGGCGAAACCGCCGCAGGATATGATCTGCATTTGTTCGCGTTCGAGTGTTCCCTCCGCGGTGGGTGTGTGTGTGCGCGCGCTCCGGAGAGATTTGTTTACGGGGCTGTCGACGTATTGGGAGCTATTGTGGTGGTGCGTGCCGGGTTTTATTCTGCGAGCGCCGGAGCTTCCCGGAATTAAGGCTTTAAAAATTTCTCGAACGTGTTGGGTTTCATTTGAAGGCAATCGATTGCGCAAGAGCGGGGCAGAAATTTCCCGTCGTTGACGGAAAACCAATGGCTGATTCGTATTGCTACAAAGAACAGCAAGCAATTGATAATATTTCATCTAAATGATGGAGCTTTTTGCAATATTTATTTCAAGTTAAAAAAAAATGTTGAGTATCGCGGACATAAATCGCCGAAACGTATTTGGCTCCGTAATCATTCTGTAATCGTCGATGGCAATGGGGTATGTGAACGTGAATAAAAGGCTTCATATTCATTTAGACAGAACATTATTCCCGTAAATAGCAAGGCACATCAATAAGAGTAAATTAAATGTCATATTCGTGATAATTATATGTGTCTCTCGACGTTTACGGCAAATTTTACGCATTTTACTGTGTCTGAGATTTGTATAAATTCCCCGCACTTCAGCCCTCCCTGAAAGTACGTCCGCAGCAGTTTAAACCGTACCGTATTCTCTTCACTCTTCCCTCTCGATGAATTATGGCACCTGTCTCGGGCGAACTTGGCACAGGCGCGGAAGAAATTAATTTCGCGGGAAGGATCATTGGGGCTGAGGAGGGGTATAGCTATTTCTAGAAACCTTTTGTTGCGATGGTCAAGATGTGGTTTCGGAGGCAGATAGGGAAGCTTCATCCCACCCATTTGTCAAACTCCTGCCCTCTCACGCCAAGGCATTGTGTAGCTCTTGCACATTCCCTTCGAATCCTACGGATGCCTTCCTTTGATCGCCCAGCTCGGGAGAGTCAGCTGCCGGCCAAGTCCGTGGGGGTGCATGCCTCACTCCGCGCCGTTGGCACCCGTCTCGTTTTTATTGGTTCGCTCGCGAAGGGTTTTATCATCGGAAATCCCCGTCGTCCCCGTTCATTTTCCGCACACGCTCGGGTCTATGTTTCTCTCCCGAGGAATCGAGGGCGGTTTGTCGGGGTGAGGACTTGCCCTGCATGCCCTCCGCCAACTCCTTACCGATCCGTCGGAAAGCGTCCTCTCCTCTGCCTGCGAAACCACCCCTGCTGGCGCCGTCGGAGGATTTGTGGCGCCGGGCCGTTAACGGACCATTTAGGGCTGCCGCGGAGCGTTTTGCGAGAAATCGAGCAATAAGGAGGGAATTAACTGGGGGAAGATGGAGGAAAACGATGGAGGAAAGTTTCTATGTCTCTCTCGGAGGGATGACGCCGTGGCTAACGAGCTAAGAAAGATGGAATTTGTAGGAACGGGATTAAACAGGGGAAGGATCAAGTAGGCGTGCAGGAGGGAAGATAGAGGATGAATCTTTTAGCGTCGGAAGTTACTGCTTATTCCACGGTCTTTTTATTCTGGTTGAACACATGACGAGGCGTGCGTGGTTTACATACCGACATTGTTTTGGATTCCGATTTTCTTTTTTATATGTTCATTAAGTAATAAAAACAGAAATGAAATTGGGTGTTGAATGCCATTTATGGGAATTTCATTGCTACTTGAAAATACGCCAATCTTGGGCAATTTTCAATAATCGTTCCAATCGAGGATTCCTAATAAAATTTGCACGTCGCCACCAATGTTCAGTTGACAAATAAAAACGCAAAACTTCATCAAAGGTATGATCTTGTTTTACGATCTGCGATTTCAATCTTAAGATCCTAAAGTAGTCTTACGGTGATCTGGATGGTGCGGTGGCCAACGTACCGTCCCGCCGAGAGGGGCCCTGTTCGAATCTTAGATATATTTTTTGTGGTATCCGATCCTTACTTTAGGTGCTTTGTGGAGAGCCCCTTGAGTGAGTACGCTGTCCGTCGGATGGGACGTTAACCTGTTGACCCCTTGGTGTTTTCCGTTTAGAGTAGGCTAATGTCGACGCCGGGTTTCTCTCCACCCTTCCTCCACTCCCATCCAGATCTAATGGCGCAAATGACCTTACGTTTCGGTTGCCTCCCCTAAAACTACTACTATTAGTAGCCTTCCTGATTTTGTGTACAAAAGTATTTCGAATTAAATAATAAACTTGTGAGTATTTATCAAGCATTATTGAATGTTTCATTACTCGAATTATTTTTCTAAAAGATGGTTTCGCATATATTTAAAAAAAATCAATGCGGATAATAATATGGAGTCTAGTGAATAGAGCAATGCATCAGAAATATCGTAATATTCTATGCTGCTGTTTTAATTTAAATATTTTTTGTATCGTAAAATTAAGAAATGAATTGAAATGGGTAGGTGGAATTGTAATTCAATGTGTACTTATCGTTATGATGGTGCATTGCATACGTGTACACCTATCTTAATCGAAAACGGAATAAAGTGACACTCTTTTGAGCCGTGAGCCTTTGAAGATAATCAGGGAGACTTGGGTCCAAAGATGTTGCCAGTTCTGTTCCGTGTATCTGGTATGACCAATTTATTAATTGCATCAATTCAGGATATTTTAATTTCTGTAAAGGATAGCTTTAGTGGGGTGTGGACGTTTCTTCCTCCAGAACATCACTTCCCTCGCGGTATTAATTTTAAATTATCCGAACCTAGAACGTGACTCACACAACAACGGTGCAATACCACGCCGCGGACTATTCCTCAGTAACCTCCGTCCGCTCCTATATTCGCTACATGAGGTACATATGCCTTTCATTCGAGGAATCCGACCCAGGGTGGAGGCCCGGGGAGGGAGAGGGGGAAAAAAATGAAAGGTTTCTGTTTTCAGATTTCAATCAATGTCCGTCCACGCGGTATCTTGGGTCCTTTGTGAGCCTTCGCCCGGCGTCCCATCCAGCTATGCGGGAATGCCTTGTCATTCTTATAAGGCCCCGCTGGTGTGGTGTGTGATGCCTATATGTATACCCACCCTCCATCAACCCCCCTCCTCTTCATTCGGCATTCCGACGGTAGATGGTGCCGGTCGGGCAGGGCGCACGCCCCTGGGAAAGAGGAGGAGGAGGCGGTGGGCTGGGGTGGTGGTGGATAGAAGGGTCACGACACTTGGGAGATGCGAACCGGGAGATAAGATGTGGAAAAGAAGTAACTCTGGAATGCTCTATGAGGTGATCTCCTCCTCATGAAGGGGTGAAGGTCATTCCGGGGGGAGCGCGGGTTGTGAGGAGGAGCCGTGTGGGGAAGGGGAATGGGAGTTTAGGGGTAAGGAGAGATGGGAGGGAGCGGAGGGGGTGAAGTAAAAACAACGCGGCTTTTCCCTTTGAGGTTCCGTTTTCAACCGCGTGCGCGTCCGTGTACGTTGGTGTTGGTGAGAGAGCTGGAGAGGGAATGAGATGAAGGGAAAGAGAATCTCGTCCATCTTACTATTCCCGCTTCTCCTCGGGGAGATGACGAAGTCTCGCCCCCTCCTCTCACCCTCTCCCTCCCTGCCCCGGGTGCAGCGAGCGGATTCCGCGACTCTCGCGTCGCGATGCGATCCATCTCGTAAGCGTTACGCGTTGGGTGCCCTCCCCTTCCCCAGCGATCACGTATGAATCTTAAAAAGATTCCCTTCCCTCCCGTCACTCTCCCATCTCCCTCTCCCCCCCATCCATTCCATCCATCGTCCCCTCTCCGGAGGATTGTTATTATCAATGGATGCTTCACGACGCGTCTCCGGATTTGTCCACCCGATAGGCGGAGCAGCCGGGGACGGTTATACGAGTGAGCATTGCGGCTTCAGATTGCTCCGCTAGATCGCGGTCCGTTGAAATTTCCTCCGCTTTTGCCCTCGCGGGGAACAAAAACGGTCGCCACCCAACCCCCTCGGGACTACTTCATACGAGATGGTCATCAGTCTTCACCTTGCGCGGGTTTGTGACCGCGTAGGTGGGGGGAGCATCCGGAGAGCAGCCCCAAAAGTGTGAATTTGCGACATTATATAACCAGGCTTGCCAGCCCTGAAATGCTGCTTCCCTTTACTATTTGGTTACTCAGCCATTCATCACCCACTTGAACCGTAAGTCTTATTAACCGTGATCGTAGAAGATAAGGATTAATCGCTGTGAGGCACCTAAATTTCCTACGCATACATCCAATAGAATCCAATAAGAATTTAAGATCCCGGATGAAAAACATGAAACCTTGAACGTTTTGTTAATCGCTAGATATGAGACGATCTGTTTGTTACTCCTCGGAGCAACTGAGCAATGATGACGGAAATTGGCCGTGAACATGGAAACAAACTTAGCGCCTTTGGAACAGTTTCAATTGCCGCTCTGTTCACGGCATTGAAATCTCTAATAGCATCTATAAATCTTTTAAACAACTTGTTCTACAACCGATCCTGAAGAAAGCATAAATGGGATGGAGTAACACGTTAATCAATACCGATGTACTGGAGATGTAGACCACTAAGGGTAACTTCAGCGTGGCTCTTATTCAAATACTGAAGCGTTTCTCAGTTTAAGTTGTGATACCTGTATATCCAATTGCATTAAGAATGTAATAAGTGTCAACTGTTCTTTACATGCCTGTTAAAAGTAAATCTAATTTCCATTCATATATATGAACGCCAATTATTCATTTGATAGTTGTGCCCATCCAAAAACCTACCTTAACCGGTATATTACCTATTAATAAAATAATATGAGCGCCGAAATTTTATAGCTTGGCGAAATATTTTTAGCATCATTAATGTTAAGTATTGATTTTGCTCTTTGTGTTTTTCAACATTAATGCTAATGCAGATTTTTTTCTTCTTTTCAGGTAAGTTTCCGGTCCCAGAAACTCACCCATGCCCAAGGAAGAGGCCACTAGGTATGAAATGAAATTTAAAATCTGATAAGAACCTCGCGCGTCGAAATCTCTACGGTATCCTCTTATTCAATGCTTTGCGGCGCTCGGGGCCAATAAATCTAATTCGTTGGCGATTACATTTTCCTCGACGGCCCACCACTCGGATGCCCCTGTGTCAACTTAAGACAGAGCGGTTTAGTACCGTGACGGATCCTTCTCCACCGCTGGCCTTTCGAAGCGGATGGAACGTCGGTGAGTGCACCGTGGCGACTCCGAGAGAGAGAGCGGAAGGGAGCGAGGAGGAAGGTATTCGGAGTTGGGATCGTGGGAGGAAAGGAGTGAGTCTAATTTAATTAAGGTTGCAATGAGCATATCGTCATTCTTCGACTTTGAAAAATGTCTCCCCCCCCCTTCCTCCCCTTCAGATGATGATAGCGATCGCCGATCCTTTGAATACTTCGTTCGTCGGCCAGGACTCGGCCTTCGGAGTCGATTAGCGTTTTTTTACCCGAGACGGAACGGCGCGACAATGGCCTTCGGCCGATGATTCTTTTCCTTTTTTGTTGTTTTCGTCTCTAGTGCCAATCCTACACAACGAGCCATTTAGGGACAGCGGCGAGGATTTTTTATAATTAGTCACGAGGCCAAACAATCGGATGTTGCCAGCGTCGTTGGTGAGTGCTGATGGAATGGATGTTTTGGGAGGCGGAGGTGGAGGAATAAAAATTGCCCGACGGCTCCCACTTAAGCGCTGGAAATGATCAACTGTTCAAATGATTTCCGAGGGAGAACGGTGAAATAGTGGCGTCTCACCAAAGGAGGTACCTTTCTCTTTGCGCACTCACAACCCCTCGGGCGTAAGATGGAAATTATTGTAACGGTCAGTCCGGTGTGATGCATTATCCATCGGTCGTGATTAAGAATCGGCCACCGTAATGGAGAGTTGCTATTGAACTATAGCCTGGAAATAAAAACAGACCTAATCGCGAATTTGGTCAATACTTTATCGCCCGAGCATTGTCCCATGTGGCGTAAAATATGTATTAATACATGGAAATGCTTCTCAACGCGCGTTTAGAAAACTTTCATGCATCATTCAGGCTTCTTTAAGTAGCTGCAATTCACAAATGCTTACTCGTTCGTGTGTTTTATCTCTTGTTTATAAATTATACGTTGTCAGCAATATCGGCTGTATGCCTTTTGTACCGGATTGTATTATAAATACTTTAATCTATTTGAAACTGAAGTTTACGTAATGATTACATGCGTATGATACATAATTACACATTGATGCGCGTGAGAAAAACAGCCACAATTCACCGAGGAACGGAGTACGGTAGCGTAAGTGCTAAGTAAAATACCGGCTGCTCTTATATCTCAAAGTCCGTGTGTTCACGTGTTGGAATAAACCTGCTCTTTATTATTCACCGCCCTCTTTGTGCATGTTTTATTTCTTTGGCAAGAATCGCTGGTACTTCGAGATAATAATTTGATATGCGATACGTATGAGTTGGCATCAGTCGGTCATGTGTGTGAGAGAGACTAGAATAGAGATACATTTGCAGCTGATTTTGACGCAGTCATCTGCGAAATTGACCTCTAAATTCTGAAATCAGAGAGTACTAAGAAAAACTCTTTCGGAGAATCCCTCTCTCCTGTCCGTAAGACCTCCTACGCCATCTCATTAGTTCATCTCGTCTCTGATCAGAGCGAACGAGGAGAATGCTAAGTGATGAGAAAGGGAAAGGCTGGAGCATGGAAATATGCAAAGATCATGAATTAATGCGTTGCTACAGGAAAGAGAAGTGAAGTGGAACAGGAAGGAATGAAATGGCTCGGTATCCTTTCACTTTAGATCTTGAATTTTAACACAAACCTCTTCCAAGGACTTAACTAAGGGATGGGAAGAAAGAAAATGGAAGACAACGAGCTGTACCTCCATCCGTTAAACCCGTCTCTGCGTGGGTGCTATGAGGCAGTAGCTATCAGCGGGAAGAGAAAATAACCCATAGGTAGTCGGCACATTGGATGGAGAGAAGGACATTAAGATCTCAGTGGTACTGATGAATGCACATTCGCGTGGCAAACACATAAGACTTCAAAGCAAACATACCCGAATGTTTTTGAGGTAAATATTTCAGATTTTACTAATAGTCATTCTTTTTATGCACGAAAAAATACGTTTCGTGAATTTTTTTCTATGCAGTTTCATTCACTCGTTTAATTCTCTAAAACGCAGCTAATGCTCACGCGGTGACGTTTCATTCTTACTCCCTTCATGATTTTTGTGAGCGAAAAAAAAACCCAAAGCGTTATTCCGAGGCGACGTAATGTTTTGATAATTCTGCGATTGCTCTCCGTAAAACGTTTGGAAGGATGAAAGATAAAACGTAATGATGATGAAGGAAGCTCGGTCACCCATGCCAAGCACCCCATCGAGTGGAATGCTCGGTACAAAATCCGTAGGCTATGACCCCTTGACATTTCATTGGCGTGCAATAGGAAATATTTAAGTTGATAAATACTCCCCGTCGCCGAGGATCCATTCCCATGACCGTAAAATCATTGCCTAACACACCTGTCCTACTGCTTCTGCTAACGCACGGCGGGGGGACATCATACCCAGAAGCCGTAAACCTGTTAACTTCAAACAGACTCACACGCGAATGATAATGGATCTAACATTTAGGTATAACCTCTTTTTTTGCGATCCGGAATGATGCACTTCCACTCCGAGCCCTCCACTGCCTCCTCCTGCCCTTAATCTATTTAGCGTTTCATTTTTCGCGGAAGGGGCTAGGGATTCCCTTCCTTGCGGTGCGTATTGGCTGGCGCTTAAAGTCATTAACTTCGTTCTTATTTTCGAGGAGCGCGCGTGGAGGAGAGGGAAAAGAGAGGAGGCACGGGGGAAGGGAGGAAGGGAGGAAAAAGGGGGTTGGGACTAATTTTGAGTAATGGCTTGATGCGACCCGGGGCCTCCAGGTAATCGTGTTTCATTCGGCGGTGCAGTCACCGTTTCGATTGGTGCGCGACGGACGGTTCACTTTTGGCCGCCAAGTGCTCGTTTCGCCGGCTGACGTTAATAGCCTGCGGCCAAGTGTCGTAAGTGGGTTTTGAGCCGCATTAAGCGCGTGTTTAGTCCCCGCCGCGAAAAGAGATGTGACACGCGGATGCGTTATGAGGGGCGAGAGGGAGGGTGGGGGAGACGCCAATTTAGCGCCGGCCGTTCCCCGCGACTCGGCCGGCCCCGTCTCCCCCGAAAGGCGAAAAAGGAAGGAAGTTTTATTTTCTCCACCGCTCCGACCCCTCCCCCTAGCCACCTTTTCTTCCCCACCTCTCCCCCGCGCGTTCTCGTTCGGCTTGCCCTCCCGACCCGGACCTCTAAAAGTGAGGCCCTTAATTATGCCGACATTTTCACGGGCCGCGGACTCGCACGCAATAAATCCACGCGTCCGATTTAATTAATCTGCGCTTTCCCCTCCATCGCCGTGGTGCGTTTATAGGAATCGCGTCAACTCGGTCGACATCGCATCCAGAAATTGCTGCGGTACTTGGACGCTGGAGTCAGAGAAGTTTTAATTTGCTTGTAATGTCGTATTTGAACCGCACGCGGGCTTTATTATTAAAAGCAGTTGCTTCATTCACTCCTTTGGAAGGCCACCCGCGAGCGCAAAATTGAGTCGCTTGTGCCGCTTTGTTCATTTTCCCCGGCGATAAATCAATTACGCATGCTTAAAACATCGATCATAACATCATACGTAAGCCAGCGTAAACGTAGCCGCTCGCAAAGTCCTGAACTACTGCTGGACGCAATTACGAGTGGGATGTGTCATTTTGAACAAAACGGAGTGCTTTATGCAGAGAGCTCTGGGATTAGTTTTGCTGTTCGCTTTTCTTACAGCTCGTTATTTTAGTTATCCGTCCAGGTCTCTGCTTATGAAATGCCCACTGCCAGCTCTTTATAGTTCCAGACATTAATTTTGCCATCTATTTAATTAACTGAACTTAAATTTTGCGCGTGACTATGATGTTAATATTCAGGTATGCATGAGTTCTTAATGTCTCCGTTTGTATTTGATGTTGATATCTCGGAATGTATCCCTGCAAAGCTCATTACGGGTTGACACATAAAAATGATCGAATTTGATTGTTCGTAAACAATGGCAATTACTATTTTGTCCACAAAAGCAGTCCTATTACGACCAAATGTAATGACATTCGTCGTGGAAATTGAGTTTTTAGCCCACCAATAATTGATTTGGTATCCCACTGAATAATTGAATTCTCCAGATACCCTGAAAGTTTTATCAGTGAATTATGAAACAATTCTATTATTCTTTGTTAACCATGAATGTTACTTTGTTTACGTAATGTGCTTGAAGTTGACTCTTCAATAAAAATACTTTTTAAAAGGGTACTTTCATAATTCCTTACATTTTCAAGCAGAAACGCATAATTTGCTGGAAAACAGAATCTTTTCAAAGGACGCGAAGAGTAACTTCCTCCATTAAATTGTTCCTTTAGCAACCGTTTTAAATAGGAAACCTTTGTAAGATCTTTGTTTTAACGTCTGCTATTTGTTAACGATGAGAGAAGTAGAATTTATTCTCGGCTTTCCCGTTCCCCGGAGACCAGAATTGCGGACGCGGCTTGGAAGGAATGCACGCTTAAGAGTACACGAATGAGCTCTGAATGCGAGCTCCTCGCCTTCAGTGGTGCGCATTCGGTGCGCGTCCAATTTCAAAGTGAGGGAAAGCATTTAACAAGGCGGACAAGAGGGTTCCTGCGAAACAAACCAGCCTCCGGATAGGAATTGAGGGAGTGGGGATGGTGGCCGGAATAAAAACACATCTCGGACCGAAAAAGAAAACCTCCTCTCTCTATTTTCCCTCCGAAACAGCGTCCATTCATTCTGTTTAAGAAGCAGCATTTTTAACCCCCCCCCCCCGCCCCTGCAGCATCCATCTTTCCCTCATATAACCGGGAGAAGCTTCTTTATGAAATTGGAATGAGACATCCTTACGTGCTTCGCAAAAGGTCTTCAGATTGAGAAACTGGTGGAAACGACCCTCCCCCATCTCGGGGTCTTCCTCTCGCATGCTCCTATCCCATCTCCTCGGCTCCCCCCACCGTCCTCCGTTCCCCCTAACCCGTCCTGCAACACCTCCCGGCTCCCCCACTTTCCATCCCTTCTCTCCCGTCAACATCCCCCGGTACCGCGAAAACGCCAAACGAGTTTTTAAAACTTATGAACTCGAGCCCTTCAACTTTCCGCGTCTCCAGTGTTGACGTATTATTTATCTGTCTCCAGGAATTTTTAAAAGGGAAGGCCTGGCGCTACTATTCATGCTTCTCCTCCAATCTCTCTCTCGCTCTTATCCAATCCAAACAACCCCGTAGTATATCTAAAAATAAAAAAAGACAACCCTCGTTCTCAGTCCCCATTTTCCCAGAAACACACGCACCTTCGCTTCCCCCCTCCGTGCCTTTTGTCTTTCCTGCCTCGTCCCGCGCCCCACTTTCCTCTCAACCTCCTCCCTTTTCCCTCTAATTCGCCTTTGATTAGAGAAAAAAGAATTTAATGTCATCTTGCACTCTCACTATCTTCCTTTCTTGCCTGGGATTTAAGTAGATCGTTGATTTTTCTTTTTTTTCAACCTAGATCATTTATTTCTGCGATTTGTACTCGCACACTTGGATTAGGAAATCCGAATGTTCTCCTTATTTGTCCTTCATATCTACTTCGTCCTCCATCAGTTGCCTTCTCAATTTTTTTCTTCGTGAATTTTGTCGCCCTCAATCATCGTCCGACTGTCCACTCCACTCTTTTATCTTTGATATTTCATTCTTCGGCACATAATTCTCTTCACTAACATAGTTTTCCAATTTATTTTTCGTTCGTTATCTATCCTCATTGTGATTATCAAGCCATCCATTCCTCTCCCTTTCTCCAGGCCACGTTTCCCCGAGTCGCGGTCTTTTCCAAACGGGAAGTCGATTGCTTTGTCGTGCACTGCAATGTTTCTGTGCACAAGGTCGGTATTCTATTCCCGGCGATTGCTCCGCTCATGAATCTTGCCATCCCTCTCTTAAGTAGGACACTCGCGGGAACCTTAGTCTTGCTTACTCTCTAACGTTGCGGGACTGTTGTCGTATCACCACGTATCAATACTGCAGTGCCCGAATATCATCGTAAAAGACTTACTTGCTGTGATGGTCTTTCACCGAATTTATCTTCTAATTCAGTTTAAATTATTTCCCGAGCTTGTACAATAGAAAATATTATACATTTTCATCTTCATTTCTTAGCAAATTTGGTTTCCCTCCGTCCGATATAACTTCTTAAGATTCCTCACTCTCCTTAATTATCATTTAATTCCTCTCCACCACTTGGCCACATCATTCAACTGGTTCAAGACTTCTTTACGACACTCGTAGTAGGTGTAAAATAAAATATTTTCTGTATTATTTCCAAAATATGTTTTCATTTTCCTAAATCCCATCTTATTTCACCCAGCTTATTAAGTTGGAAGTTTTGAAAGAATGTAATTTAGCCCCTTTCTCACATTCCCGATTCACATAAAAGTTTTTAACTACCTTTTATGAAAATATGACCACCGTGGAAGTTCCTTCCATTTCTTATGCACGGTAATTCATTAATGCGATAGCGTTTCATAGTTTTCTTTTACTGACTGAAGCAAGCTTTCCAAATAGACGTTCTTATCTTAGGACCCATGCCTTGTCCTATTTCGTTCCGTAATAAAATTTTTCCTTCCACTTTTTATTCATCATTGTTCTCATTGTGAAATTTTCCATTACTGAATTGCTGCTAGCTAGTCTTGATCCTTATCGTGATAGCCTCAGTTCGTATAACTAATTTCAGTATGATCGCATATCACCACCGTACCCGGAACTGGATTCCATGAATCAACGTTACATTGAGAACACGGAGACGTAATCCGCTCCTTGACAAATTTGGTTCCTGGCAAAGGAGAAGATGGCACTTGAATCGCCGTGATGAAAAAAATGACTTCACGATTCCCCCTGCACGGATATACACGTATTTGGGCGAGAAAATATTTTCGCGAAGAAAATACTTCGAGAGTCCACTCATTGTCGTCTTCATTCGTTCCTCCGTTGCGTATTTGTTTCCCCACCCCTCCCACTCTAATTCCCCGTCTCCTCCCAACCCCTCCCGTCCTTTCATTTCGTTCCAGCGGCCTTCCCGCCCCGGCACCGCCAACCCAACCGTCCCACGCCTCGCCGTTTTAATTCCGAGCGAACACTCCATTTTTCATCTCCGCCGCTCTGAGGCGTGCACGTAAGCGCGTGCATTTCTCGCCACCACGCCCTCCTCCCCACGGCACCCTCCTCCCCACTCCCCTTCGTTTCCCCCACACCATTTCCGCCTCTCCACTCCCCCCCCTCGTCGTTCCCTAGTCTTCCAATTTCGGCCCCGAAAAGTGTTCCGAGATGGCCACCGCGCCGCCACGCCAGTCCGCCTCGCTCCCCGCCCCCGGAGGGACCACCACGCCGTGGACCATATTAATGCCCGCAAGACACGGCGAGAATTGGATGTGAAAGAACGAAATAAAAGAAGATCGAATGCGCTTTTTTTTGGAGGGAAAAAGGGAGTTATTCCTCCACTCGGTGCCATTTCCCCTTGCGGCCTTCTCAAAGTTTTTTATTTTTTATTTTCCGGCGCTCTTGGTTCATTTTCCTTGCAATTTTGTTTGCATAATCCGGGCGAGTTTGCGTGCTTCTCGCATGTCTTTGCCGTAGAAGCTAGCGAATTTTGGCAGTGGTATTATTTGATTCTCAAGTGTCTTTTTTCTCAGGACCGTACATTTAGGCCCACGAGTACCGAGTAATACGCCGTTCAAATTATTAGCGTAAATTTATATTGTTGAAAGCACCCTGACACCAAATCGGCATGTCTCATACTTGGTAGGGCAAATTTATGTTCCTCAAATTTTTGTTACTTCAAAATATAGTGTCATAAGTTATACCTCATTCTCTAAGCTGACTTGCATCCTATAAGAAACGGGTGTAGGTATTTTATGCGTCTCATATACCTAAAAGTTTTAATTCCGAGCTCAAATTGATGTTTAAAATATTTTGTTAAAAACTATTTGTTAAAAATTGAAAAAAAAATCGTTCCTGAAACTGAAAAAAATGAATGAATGTGTCTATATCATTCAAAAACGCATTCAATTTTTTGACCGTTTTATGAAGATATGAAATGAATTAATAGAATATTGAATAAAGGTTTGTGCCATTATGTTATTAGTGGTGATCCATGCGAAGATTTTACCGATAGGTTCTTTCCCGTGCTTGGAGGCTAAAATGAACGCGTAATTGAGTTCGTGCAATTGTATCGATTTCTGTCGTTTTGGCGTTCCTAGCCCTGTGCGAAGTACCTCTGGGTTCCCTCCCTCCCCCAAAAAGAAGATATGATAATTTAAAATGTTTCTCCTCTCGTCTGGCAACCGTTTTCTCATAAGAATTTCCACGGGTTTTTCATATTCCATCGCAACCCACATCCGTGCCGTCGCCGCCCCCTTGCCCCGACCTACAACCCTCCTCGGCCCATTCCATTCATTTCCATCCGCTCCTCTAACCCCCGCTTCCACCCAACCCCCTCTCTCCCACCCAGCATCCCTTCGACACCCACGAACCATTCTCACACCCAACCCCAACCTCCAAAAACCTCTCCCTCACACACCCCCCGCAACCCGCCACGCCTCAAACACCCCTCCCCTCCCCAACTTCGGAAAAAATAACCCACCCTCTCCACCCCGGGCACTCCCTGTTTCAATTTTAACAGCTCATTCTTCACGTCTGGGAACAACTCCACGAGAAAAGATTTATAAGCGTCGCCTATGGGAGTCTTCTTGAACTGTTCTCCGAGAGAGGCGCGCGCGTTGGGGGGATGGGGTGGTTGAAGGGCGGGGGAGGATTTTGATGCGAGAGAATGGATTGGGATGAGTGGGGGTCGAATGGAGGGATATTCCTTTTTCACCCGGGAGGGCGGAGGGAGCGCGACGGGTTGGTTGCTTCGCCCACCCGCGGCGGAGGGAAGGGAGAGTGAGGTGTGGTGTGGTTGGGGGAGGGTGGGTTTTCGAGTCTGGGCGGGGTGGGGAGGGTTGGAGGATTACGGGAGTTCCCAGGGAGAGGTAAGCGGGCGGGGAAGGGGGAGCAGGAGAGGAGGGGACTCGTGGGTTGGTGAAACGGGCCCAAGATAGAGACATCTCGGTCTCACCCCCGCATCCGTGCAGATGGAGACAGGCCGAGCGTTCGAGAGCCGCATGATATCTCTCTTTCTCTCTATCCCAGTCGTCCAAAAACCGTTTCTCATGCTCCACCCGTCCCACTCACTCCATCCCTCCCGCGATACTGTGGTTCGATGCCTCAATGGCCGCATCCCTCCGTCCATTCTTTCATCTCCCTATCACGCACCGATGAAAGTAGTTGTTCTCTTTTTTTGTTTATTTCCACTCGCATTGTTTACAGCGGTCTTCTCTTTCTCCCTCCCTCTCTTTCATCCATTGCCGATCACCGAAGGAATTTTCCTCCGCCCACCTCCCGCTTCTGTCCGGGGCGTCAATGGGATGAACTCGCAAAATTTTCCCCGGTCAATAACACCGATTCCGAATGTGGTGCGACAACCTGCGATTGTGATTTGGTTAAATACTACAAGCAGCAGAAAATTTTTACTTTAAAAACGTTAGGCACCGAAGTGAACAAATTAATAATCTAGCTGCCGCAATTAATAATAACTGTCCTAGATATTAGATTAGAGGATAAACTTACATTCGGCACCCTTCTTATAAATATATATATTTTTTTAAGGGCAAGGTCTAATGAACAGTGGCCACGTTTTCAGTGCCATCTTTCGCATACTGTACCAGATTTTCTTTAAAGGTTTGATTTCTGCGGTCACCGTAAAAAGTTGCTTTTCTTGTGAAAGTACATACGTACATAACTAATGGAGTCCTTGATACCCTTACCCTTTCAGATCGTCATTATTCACAGTAAACTTCTTCCTCCCAGCTAATATTAATTTTTTCAAGTTTTTCCTCAATTTATCAAGTTAATCTAATTCCCCCAAACTTCTCTCGTGAATCTATAGTATTACTCGATGCAAGAACTTCGTAAGTGAAACAGTGTATTCTCTTCAGTTTGAATTATTCAATATTTGCCTCACCAAATTGCCTTCGCCGGAACTCCCGGAGCCATCACATCATTTCACTCTCTCACCACCGGTATTCAGAAAGTTGTCCCTTTCGTCTCATTTGCCGTCGCGTCTCACGTTTTCTGATCTAACGGTCTCACCCTCGTCCAAATTCATCCTGCCACCAGTCGAAAAGTTTCCTTCCTCTCTTTTTAATTGCAACGAGTTGAGAAAGTATTCTTTCCTCATTTCAGTCACACTTGAATCATAGTAATTACCTTTCGATCTAATGATCTCACTTGAATGCTCTAAATTTCCTGTTATGTTGCTATTTTATAGATGTTTCGTGTTTTCTCGCCAGAGGTGTCGATTTCAACACACCTGACCTAACAACACACGCCCTGTCCTTAGGCTTCTTTAATTCTCATCTTCCTCTCAGTCTTCATTTCTTAATCAGTATTTATCGTAAAAATTTAATCTTCTATGACGGTACCTATGTAACTACCTTATATCCACCATTCCTGTTGTTCTATTTTCCAGAATTAATAATGCACCTTGATTTCAATCACCATTTTTGGAATAAATGAAATGCGAAACTCGAGTTTACTATATTTCTTATTCGTGACCCTTTCGCTCCTTTGTGCAATGTGCTAAAATTCATGCCGGGTAATAGTAAATGGTATTCATGCCCTTAATCTTTTATTTTGAATTGGGTTTTCTCTGAGACAGTGTTCCATTACATATTTAAATGTATTTTTTTAAAGCTGGGTTTTAATTGTGTGGTAGCTTTTGAGGGTTTAACTTATGAAGGAACATTATTACATTTGCATATTCCTCTGCTTGTCCAGTAATTTCGCGCAACGGATTCGACAACATTCGCTTCCCCTTTCGTTTATCCACCTCACGGACGTCCTCTCGTTGCGTTGCCTCATCTTCTCTGTCTCTGGGCTCGCCGTCCCTCTCGCTTCTTCTTCTTCAGCGCTTATCACATATTCTCCTCCTCCCATTACTATTCCGTGCTCTCGCTCTCTCGCTTCTCGCTCTCTTGCACATACCCGCGCTCATTTGGATTTCCACTGCCTCCCTCCACCCCCCGTCTCATCCCCACCCCCATCCTGGCCACCACTTCTCTCACCGCCTCTATCTCACGGATCCAGGCAAAACCTCCCCTATTTCCAGACGAGCCAGCCAGCCACCCTCCCTCCCTTAAACTCTACCCATCCTCCCCACCTCATCCTTCTCTCCTCCCCCTCTGGCAAACACCGACCTCCCTCAATCCCGAGCGCCCTTAACTCCCAAGCCCCCCCCCCCCTCAGACGCACCGCGCCAGATAAGGGAATTGCTCTGTCAAACGCCGATGATGTATTTGTGCGACATTTACATTGCATCTGAGCACACCGAAGGATCCTTTTGCTAGTTTAGTCCGTGCGTGCGCCCGGGGATGTCTGCATTGTGTGTGTATTTTCGGGAGGAGGGATTCTTACGGGGGCGTGTGTGTCTGTGTGGAGAGAAGAGGGATGGAGGGCGAGAGGAAAGGGGTATCTAAAAGGGAGTGGGAGTAGAGTTTGTGCTTGAGGGATGAGGTTTTTCTTCCAACGCCCCCGCCTCATCGCCTCCCGCACCCCTGTCTCGCCCTCCTCACACGTCGAGATCAAGTTTGCATCCGTGTGTGTGTGCGTACTTCGCCACGCGCTTGTGTTTGTGGGTGTCTGCGTGTACGCTTGAGGGTTACCTGGCCGAAAGATAGATGACGGTCCGGGGGGGTTGGGGGTGGAGGGGCTGAGGGATTTCGGCCCTGTGTTCCCGAGCGATAAAGCGATGGAGTCTTAGGTTGATTTTAGCCTCGGATTAAGGATGTTTTAGACGCGGAGTTTGCCGGGGTCGAGATGGGTTGTTACGCCAAACACTAGGTCCGCTGCCATGGAAATGTCTGGGGTCCTCTGATCCGAAGGTGGTAAGGAATTCGCTGGAGCGAAGCTGAAATGTTTATATAATGGGACACGATTCGTTACTTATTCGCTCTTGATTTAGGGGTAAATTTGTCAAATAGTTACACCCACTACGTAAGTCACCTTTTCGCAACTGTTTTGAAAATTTGCCTTCTCTCTCTTAGTTCTTCACTTGTGGAGGAACGATTGGTGAAGTTCGTCACTGGAGTGTTAGGCGCGTCCGAAATGGGTGGTGACTTCCCTTAAGCTCTTAAATATATTATGCATTGGTACTTAAATCTTCATATTGGTTAGTTTTTTAAAGTAGAATGTCACATGATCGCAAAGTATACAGGACGATCGTGGGATGTTGCGGATATTCTTATCGCTTTATGACTCCTCACATCTTTTCTTAATCATGCATATGAGTAGTTTTGGCGATTTCACAATATCCGTCGACAGTGCTACGGTACTTCTGTCATAATGAACCTTAATCCAAGATTTAAAATCATTATCTGTTATTCTCGTACCTACGACGAGTCTCCCAAGTTTCCACTGGGGGAGGGGGGCTTGTTGTCGACTCGGAAATTTAAATTTTGCCCTTCTCATTTATCATTCACGGAAGAGTTGGCGACGTAAGGAATAAATGAACGCTTTTCGACGAAACAACAATTTGTGCGTGGGGGGAGATCAGGGCAGGGCGAGTCAGAGGGTGCTTTACGGTCACGTCTTCGCCGCTATCAACCCCTCCCCCCCACCGGCGCAACTCTCCTCCCCCCACACGGCCCTTATTTTCGGTAGTCGGGCTCCCTCAACTCCCATCCTTCCTCTCGCACGTCCTTATCTCAATTCGAATCCAAATTAACTGCGGCCCAAGTGAGCGAACGGTTCGCAGTTCCCGACGGCTCAATATCACGTATCCACGCCCTCAACTAACGCGAGCGATAAACACTATCGGTTATCTAATATGACGAGCGCTTTGGAGTTATTTTTTTTCGGATCGTGTCGAAACTGTTTTGAAGAACAAGCAACCATGTGATGCTTTCATTTAGCCCGCTTATTTGGAGATCTTGAGGTATTTTTAGCCGGGCACTTAAAATGATGCACATTCGTTTATAATTATTACTATGATTTAGTTATCTTATATTCGAATGAGTTAATTGTGAAGTGGTGCGTTCGTTGATTTACCTACTAATTATATCTTCGTAGTAGAGTCTTAATAAATTAATCTAATGACAGCTTTTAGGATATGCGATAGAAATTAATAGGTAAATTAAAGGTTACCAGAGCTGCTGAAGCTCTTATATGGCTCTAGTTACTGCGTGAATTACTTTTAAAACATGAAACATTTCCTTTCCTGACAACTCACCATTAACAATGTCCTGTAAATTCCATTGGTAAGCCTACTTTGTCGTAACTTACGACTTTATGCTTATCACTTCTGGAAAACAAAAATAAATACGCAATTCACCCCAACTTCCGAATGATATTTTTATTTCCTCTTCGCCCCGTGAAAATTCTACGCTTTGATTCGAAACATTTTGATGCTGCACACGTAAGGCGTGATCGTGAACGATGTTATCATTTTTTGTTCTTTCGCTTCGAAACTCATATCATTGATTTATGTGATGCGTAAAATACATTTATTTTCTCCTGTATTTTGCTTACTAACCCTTCTCACTTAGTGTATAAACTGCTCAGACATGAGTGAGTCCTACCCATATTTGGTATTTGTGTGGGCAACACATGTAGTGCTATATTGCATTGTGATGAGAATTTTGATCGTAGGTTATGTTTCTATTTAACCTGATTTGTATTTGTAACTCTAAGTCAAATCTTAACGACTAAAGACAGCAGTTGTGGTAGCACGAGATATGTTTATTATTAAATAATTTAAATTTTTTTATTCATTTGGTAACATTTTTGAAATAACATTTGAATTTCATTGCGTAATCCTTAGTTTTATCTTCCCGGTTATTTCCCTCAAAATCGTTTACACATCTGAGAAGTCGGTCGGAAGACCATGTCAATTTTAAGAGAACGTTTCACACCCTTCTACATTATCGCACTGTGAAGGATTAGGGAAACGAAGCCAGGGGGCCAATACAAGTTCGCATTTAGACAAGAGCGTCCAGTTCCTTGAGGAGGCTCGGCATCCCGAAGAAGCTCTTTGTCCAGAAAACCGTTTTCGGAAATTTCACCGTAGTTTTTGGCAAGGTTTTCATAAGCGTAAAAACGGGAATTCCGTGCAGTAGTTATTTTAAATCTTCAAGCGTGTTGTCTTTAAATGCCTTCGCGCGGAGGTCTCTTGGGGAGAGGGAAGGGGGATGTGTGGGCGGGAGGATTATTGTTTATGTCGTGCCTGTGTGGCTCACGGATGGTAGGAAGCTCGTGCACTTCCCTCCCCTCGTGGCGATTGCTCGAGTCTTCTTTCCCTTTGGGTCGGAAAATGGGGGGTTCCGCGACAAGGGTGGTGGTTCGGAGTTTGTCTTGGTTTGGCGTGGGGAGAGGGAGGAATAGAGACGGGGGTGAAGGATAAGGGAGGAGAGACGCTTTTAGGGCTCAGGGGGTGGGAGTCGAGGAGATGCACGAGAGAATGATTTGAAACGGGGACTTATTTTAAGTCTTCCGAGGGAAAGGAGGAAACGGAGAGTGGTAGGGTGGAAGAATAAGATCGGCTCCTTATCACGCCTTCATAAACAGGCGCCGTAGAATGTAATATTTAACGGAGATTCTCTCGCGTGCAGCGATTGGAGTAAAAATATACCTCTTCCACGTCGGCAAGTGCATATTCACTCCAAAAAGTTGAATTACCTAAGTGTGAATGTTAATTTTAACATTAAAAATTTCATTTTATGACCTATTAGCAGTAGTTTACCGGCTCAAAAGTAGGTTTTTGGTGAGCCTTGGAACAACGCACTACACTATTCTTAATATCTGACCAATGTGATATACCTGTAGAATAAAATTTGAGAAGTTTAAAAAAAATTTATTGTGTATTCATCTAATCACACATTGCCGTTTCCCATTATTTAATTTCAATGGTTCATTTCCAACGTCTCAATTAATTGTGCCCATACGGTCGTGCGGTAAATCAATTCATGATGGTAAATGAGTGAAAACTTCGATAAATTGACGAGGGAAAGGGATGGAGAAACTTAAGGAAGAAGCCGTGCTAAAATATTAACGCAATCAAGCAACACAGCTGATTGAAATATTTTTAACGTTTAAATTATTAAAAATCGACAATGATTTTTCTTTTGGTTTCATATCCACGTGCGAAAACGCTAAATAAGGTGCGTCGCTTCCTTATTTTCGCTTAAGGTGTTTGTGGATGTTTTCCACCCTCACGATATACACGGGCAACGGAGGGTGTTCTTCGTTAACCCCATCCTCCTTTCTTCCTCGGGCAATGTTTCTTTTTACATCCCAGAAAACAGTCTTGCCTTTTTCTTCGGGGTTCCTCCCGCCGCGGTGGGAGGAACCCCGGAGTCTCCACTAGACTGCCGCACCGAGGCGTCTGGTCGCGTTAGGGGGAGGCGGGAGGGGCGGCCGTAGGCTGGTGGGGGGTAAGGAGCGAGGGGTGGGGAACGGGGAATCCCAGGGTGTGGGAAGGGGGCCCTTGTGATTGATGCAGCACTTGATTCGGGACGGCAGGGCGGAATAAGGAAGGGATGGAAGGGCCGTGGAGAGGCAGGGGCGGAGGACGAAGACGCGATGGGGTGAGGTTTGGCTGCCAGAGGAGTGATTCTGAGGGGGAGGAAGAGGTGGTAGGATTCCGGGAGGGGCGAGGGGAAATAGTGCGTCGGAGGAGGAGGAGAGAAAACTGTCGGGAGAATTGTCGGGAGAGGAGAGTAAGGAAAAAAGGCGTGTCGCATAAAACGCCCAGAAGAATTCGACGCATTGAGACGCATTTACGTCTTTCTTGGGGATGTGGGGGAGTATCTCATGTACGTGCGATTTTGTCTTTGTTGCGCAAAGGAAGCGTTGAGACGAATTGTGGATCAGTTTCTTTCTTACGAAATGATACTAAGAATAGCTATTCCTGTATTGTCCACCAGACCATTTTGCTGATAATTCAATGTGCGATTAAAAATATCAGCTCTTGAGACACATTTTCAAAATGAAATTCAATCTAATAAAGGCTTGATGTTTTTGTTAAATCTGTTCTGAATAATTATTTTATCTTAAATGTGTGATAGTTAAATGTAATCACTCTGAATGTATAGCACAAATTTTATTTTTTTGCGCCTAGTTTTACGGAGAATTTCACGTGATTTCAGAATAACTTAGGGAATTTCCCTTCACCGTAAAATGTATTTTAAACAAGTACCATTGAACTCATTGTGTCATTTCTCAATCACGCGTTCAGTATAGCAGATGCTAATTTATTTTAAGGAAATGCATTAGCGCTCCCACCATTTATTGAAATGAATAAACGGTATGCCTTTCCGTTAGCAGAATATGGCAGATAAAATACGTAAATGCCCAGGCGAGAGAAATAAGAACTCCACCGATGTACCTAATGGATAGTTGGGGAAGTATTGTACAGATTTATTCTGAAGTCCACAGTTCTCTTTTACCTCCGAATACAATTTGCTCGTATATTGTTTCTTAGCCGCCTAACGTGTTACTTAGTTTCGAAATCCCATTCCAATAAGATTTCCTGAAGCGTTTGCTTCCATTCAGCTGTGAAATTTCGTTAGGAATCCGAAATGAGCTGTCGGAAACGATTAAATTGATCAAAATCATCCCTTACCTCACCTAAACGACGTCAATTTTAATCTATCAAATGACGCTAAGCCAATTCATTGCCTCCTGACTTAATGAATTAATAAAAATTCTGCCGAGAATTACATATGCCCGTGGAACTCAGGAAGGGAATTATTCCTACTACAACGAGGTTTAAGGTCAAAATACGCCTTGATCACGCACCCGTAATTTAGTTTCCTACATTCTCCAGTTGGGGCGCCAACTATTTCCCCAGCACAACTCCAATGACGTTCGCATTTCAAGCCATACTTTTTCCCTCCGTGGAGGCAAATGCAATTTCCACGACTGAAAAGGGGTAACCTTGTTTCGGCGAATATGCATAGGATGTCAGTCAAAAAGAGGTGCCTTAATATTGTCCCTTGGAAAGTTCTGGAACGCGGAAGGTTGGCTAAATCAAATCAATCGGACAAGAGATGGAAAAGGGTGTAGGATGGCAGTCCATGCGTGCCGTGAATACGTCGGCCGGCAGGGATGGATATATGAAAATTCCCGAAGCTGCCCCTGACTACCCTTAGCTTCTCTGGAACTGCAACGGCCATCATCTCTCGACTAAATCGACATCTTTCGACTGCGGAAAATGCGAATTCTTTCGAAACTTAAGCGTCCTGTCACCGAAATTTTACAAGGTATTTCATCTCGTTTGCCCTTCGGAGTTAGGCACTAATATAATGTGGGAAATCGGTGATGTCTTAACGACAGCTTCGTCTTAAAAAGTGACGTGTTTATCAAAGTTTTTAAATGTCATTATAAGGTTTTCAGTTCGGACTGAGCGCAAGAGCTTAAACATCGCTTAAATTTTCCTTAGCAATTGTGTTTCCCGTGGTGCTCGCGGTGAGAAAGGTTCAATCTTTGTGTTTAATTTTCTTTAAGCATACTTAATTTCCCTTGGTTCCCCATTTTTCTCGCCATTCTTCTTTTCCGGACTGTTGATGGCATAATCTACATATTTTTTCTCATTTCTATTCCAAGCTAACTGACCAATTATTTCTCGTGCCAATCGTAAATATATTTACCGTTGGAATTTTAAAAGAATTATTACGTCGCTCTTTTATAATTTTTGATGCCGTTAGTGACTCGCTTGTTTTTCCTTAATGCGCAAATCGTTACTTGTTTTACTATTAATAAGGTGACCGCAAATAATCTACCTCTAATCGGTAGACTTACTAAGATGATGTTATGCTCATGAACGTGAGCCATTTGCACTTCCCTGTAAATGTGTGTAATGTATGTATTACATATTGTTCTATATTTTTATGTTTTCATATAATTATTATTATTAAGTAATATACCGGTTTAAGCAGGTTTTGGACGAACGCAACTACCAAATAAATATTATATTTTTATACATATTTACATACCCACACACACATATGAAATGATAGGTGTCTATATATATGTTCCAACCAACCCAGGCTTGTGCTCCACCCCCACAGCAGCCGGAACCCTCACGCATCTTTTGACTCTTCTCAGGCAGCCTCACCTCTTCACGGGGGTAGGAAACGACCGTGGAGTCATTACCGGAGTAATGCCCTCCGCTCCCCCATCCCCGGACCCTCTGTCACTCCGGCCCATTGCCCTCCCGGACGCCCACCGCCCCATCTCCCTCCCCCCCCCTCGCCCTCTTCCTCTCTCCCACTTTCCAATCCCACGAGTCCCCTATCTCATTTCGCGGCCCCCGGTAGCCCGGAGACAGGGCCGCCCGCCCTTCTCCCTCCCTGCCTCAGTGGGGCAGGGTCCCCGATGTGCCTTAACGGACCATTGCGTCGGCGGAGGGAGTGTGAGGCGGGGAGCGGGAGGGAGGAGACTCGGCGGAGTGGAATGGGTGACTAGGAGGAGTTCAGGAGGTCAAGGGAAGAGAGGGGGTGGGATTTTTGAGGGATGGGAGTAGTCTTTGCGAAGGATTTAAGAAGGCGAATCATTCCTCGGAAATCCTTTTCCTCCAGGAAAAGTGCATCTGCGAGTTAGGCTTGGTGATGTCACTTCGATGACAAGCCAAGGGTGTTGGGAGACTATCATGAGAAAAGGAATGTAAGTCGGTGAAGAATTATCCAAATATAACTCAAGGAATGTAACTTAATTTTCAGCAATCGTTCCATGTCACTAAAAAACAAACAAGAAGTGGTTTATTTCTATAATAATCTTGCGGATGCTATTGGTTGGGAAAGGGTTGAAAAGAAGCTAGCGCCTTCATCTAAGATTTTTCTGCGATTTAGTAAGTTTTGTTTCATCGTCCTATTTCTGTGGGTAATAAGGCAGGAAAGCGCGATGTTTTTCCTTTCTTATATTCTGGTCCTCATTTTTTGGCATTCGTACCACACCCAATTGCAATTCCTGTTGTCTTAACTCATTCCAAAATGGCCATATTTCACGGCCTTAATTTTAGTCGTGAATCAAGTTCAAAGGTATGCACCTTTCATTATATCTGTTGGTAAGTGTCAAATTCATAACGCCAATAAAATGTTATAAATAATAATTTTAGTAAATTACACTACTCACATTTAGGTTTAGATTTTTTGTTCTTAGTTCATTTTTTCTTTTTAATGCAGTCATTAACACTGATTATTTCTTCAGAAAAAAAAGGGGCAGAAAAAAATCATGACTTTGCCTACTTTTGTATATTTATGCGACCTTTTTCGAAATGGACCTCAATTAACTCCTTAGGTTCTCTTAGAAGATAGATTTCAAAACGAATATGTGCATTGTGGTACGGAAAATTGCGAACGGAAGCATGAAAGGATATCTTCCGAAAAATGACAGTATTTCAATTGTGTTTATAGCTAATCTGGAATTGAATAGTTTTTAATAGCGAAAACAGTATCGCTTTCATGTCTTCGAGAAATGCGTGGGTCGTTTAAATGGAGGCCCTTCTCTTTAATCGGAAATGAAGGGAGGAGAAAGTGACAGGCGGCGGCATGGGAGACGACGATAGGAAATGGAAAGAAATGTAAAGGGGCGTTTGTAATGGAGAAGGTATTTGACAAGCGCATAATATCCGTTCATTATGAAATTTCCTCCTGTCTGAATTCCAACCCTGACAGGTTCGGCACTTAAAGAGGTTAAACACCTGGAAGGAGTACCTCTGAGTGGAGGAAATATTAAACATTTTGCATCGGTGGCCTCCACTAACACATAATTGCGATGATGATATTATTATCGTGATCACATTAAAAAAAAATATTATTCACTTAAAACAAAAATTAGGCTAAAAGATAGCGGTGATGATATCTCTCGTATGAGCTTTAAATCAAATGCTCACTATCTGCTTATCTTAAAAGTGTTAAATTATGTTAAATAACAATGTTTTAAGGATGCGTTAAGAACAATTCGTGTCTATAAAAAGGCGCAAAATTTTTTAGTCACTCCCAACTATTCCAGCACCAAGCAGGTTGACACTCCTATCACGTGGTGATTTTTCATAAAATGTAAATATTCCTAATTGTAGTGTTTTCATCGAACTTAGCGAGCGAGTGCACGTGTTCAAGTCTTTATGCCTAGATTCGTGCTTTTGTTAAATAAACTTTAGGAATTGAGGTAGTATTATCACCTGCGGTCACTTTTTTGTTGCAACTGGAAATTGTTTGCTTCTTGAAGAAGTGACATGTTTTCTCACGAAGTACTAGGTAACAAGAATAAGCCTCATCTGAGATTGTTGTGCCAATTTGTGGGACTTGAAAGAAGGGGAGTAGGATGGGTCTCGGGGCATTCCTCCCTGACCCCTTGCAGATCCCATACCATCCCCCCAATCCCTTCCCCTTCCGCGACCCGAAAAACCCTTAATCACCTTTTTCCCCTCTTCCATGACACGCTCCGTCCCATTCACATGGAACCCTTGAGCAAGCTCACCCCGAATTTTAAACCACCGTTCACACTTCCTTCCCACCAACCCAGCCCTCCACCTCCCTTTCCATTCCCCGGCTCCTCCCCTCCCGCTAAGCGCGCGCAAGCTAGGCCCCTGATGGCGGTAGGGTTGAAAATGTATTGAATGGGTGGGGAGGGAAATGTCCCCCCCCTCCCAAAACCCGCCCTCCTGCCTCCGTCTCTCCCTTTGTGAATGGTCACTGGAGCGTCAATCCGAACGCCTCGTCAAAGGAGCTCTACATCTCCCCGCAGGAACACCACTCCCGCCCCCTGCCCTCATTCCTCCTTCCCCCATTTCGTTTTCCACCCAACCATCTCCCAGTTTATCCTTTTCCGTCAGCGTAACATTCCTTCCCGCGGAATACCCGACGACCCTCAAGGCTGACTGAGGCGGGTCGCCTATGTCTAGGGATGGCCAATCGGAAACGGCACAGCTTCGAGTACGGTCATTCGGTTTGATGGTTACCGTAGGGTTTTATAATAGATGTCCCTCGGTGGAGATCAGCCAGAGAGCACAAAACTTCCGTCATTACTCCTGTCTTCATGGCAAATGCTACCGTGAAAGCCTCATTATTCAGTGACCAGAATTAGACCAAGAGGTTCATATCAATTAAAATGTCATCACCTTCTTTTATCTTCAAATAATTTCATATGTAACTAGGTTATCACGTCATTATACCTTCCTTTGTGATGAAATACAATGTCAATTTGGCCGAAATAAACAGATATCCGGGATTTTGAAACTAACTTCCTTTTATTTGGGATCTTTTGTGCTTACGTATGAGTACGTTGATCCCACGTTCTTCTTTGGTTCTCGTAATGAGATTCCCCAATCTGGTTCGCTTACATATGTGCTACGAACCAAATTTCATGATCTATGCATTTTAAATATGGTTCGAGTTATTCTGCCAATGAATGTTCATCAAATCTGTGAGGAGAAGCACACCGTTCGAAATATGAATATGATAAACGAATACGGTACCCAAGTTATTATTATTACAGTCAGGGTTTTCAGTCGTAAAACTCAACAGCGGCATTCTCGTTTATGCATCTCTGCTCCAATTTTGTTTTTCTATTTTAATCCATTGTCCATTTATCTCTTTCCTCTTGTTAACAAATTTTTGAAGGCTTGAATTTGCACGAGCTCTACTGCGCAACCATTTCGTTAGATTCCAGAACTTATTGTAGATGCATATCTACAATAAACGTAAGCGTCGCCCTTCTCTCGTTCCCTTGATCCCTAAACCCTTGCCGTTCCCTGTCTTCCGTGACCCCCCCTCGTGGGTTCCATTCTCCGAGCCTAACCTTTCCCATCCCCGGCCTGCCTCCCTGGGCCCTCTTTTCCACCCGTCCTACCCCCCCCCTTTGCCCTCGCCCTTCCCGTTTCCACGACTCCCTCCCCATTCGTCCCAAACTCTCTTGTCGGATATATTTCCGTAGTCGGCGACCGGGAAATGCCATTTGCGCCTCAATCCTCGACGTTCATCCCCCTCGAACCGCGTTGAACACCCCTCCTCCCTCCCTCCCATGCGACAGGCTTTCTCCCCCGCCACCGCTAGCCATCCCTCCCGGTCTCCCTAACTCCCGACACCCATCACCCCCTTCCACGCTCCTCCGCCCCTCTACGGGGGCTCACGTACCCTTTTTCCCTTAATGCGTAGACTAATTCACGTATGACCCCTTTTTCCCCCCACCGCCTCCCTCCCCCGACACTCGCCTTCTCCTCCCCCCAACCCTCTCGCACCGCATCCCGCCCGGCTTTGCTCATTTGCGTTCTGATGGTGATCGATGTTTTGGAAACACGTGTATATTCGCACAATGGATGCATTAGCGCCGTTCCCGCGCCATGCGTTTGCCCGCTCCTCTCCCCCCAGGGCCCAACCACCTCCCCTCTTCTCGTTCCGATTTGCTAATTGAAGTCCCCGGGTGAATTCTTTATTTTTTTGTATTACTCACTGCACCGCGCCGACACCGCGGGAACTGTTTTTAGTTACTTCTATTTTTCGCTGCCCCCCTCCCCCTCCGCCGTAAATTTTATCGGAAAATATTATGCGACACCCGCGAGCCTGCAAAACCTTTAGCTGCTCGGACGATGGCGTGAGCATAGTCGTGCGGTTTAGAAGTGAATTACGGCTTTTCTCGCTTACGTTACTTTTATTTCCTAATGCATCAGCCACCTAGAGCGAAGAAAAATAAATGTTGGTTTTTCGAAATTGAATGCGGCGATTTTGTGTGTTATAAATTTTTATCCGCGCGGTGTTTTTCGGACCAAAAAAAGGAAGTTGCTGCCCTGGTTCAAGATGTTTGTTGTAGAGAATGGATTAAGTTTAGCACGTCTCTTTTTATCAGGACTGAGTCAGTAATGCTCTGAGCTCTTCGACCTAGTCGGAGGTATTAGTCCCAGTGTTCCAATATTGGGGTCCTATATTGTGTTTTGTTTGGAGTTAGAAAATGTTTATTTGTTCGTTGTGTCCATCTGAAAACCTACTTTAACCGGTAGATTACCTAATAATAATAATAATATATGCGAAAATCAGCTCAATTGAATATATTGCATTATAAAAGATTTTTAATTTGTTCTCCGGATGAATTCGAAGGTTTTTGCGCTCCTGAGATCTTGATAAGCCACTTTATCATCGGGTTTTCTCAGGAGGGAACCATTAGAGTGTAGGAACTCGAACTTATGATCTTTAGGTGAACAGGCAGGTGCGTTACCAACCCAGCTAACCCTGTTAGATATTTTAATGGTGTATAATAAAAATCTCTTAGTAATAAACATGGTCCGCCATTTTAAAGTAATTATTACATGAATATTTTGCGGAGAATGCAGCCATTCCTAAATGTGAACGCAAGTAGTTTTATTAACTTTCTTTTATCCTTCATTACATTACGTTTATGATTCTAATAAAAATTCCACGTGTACCTTGAACTCTCTTTTTCTCTCCCTGTGGTACGGAATACAATTTACGTTAAGCTTGGTGAAAACCTGAATTGTAATAAGATTTAGATTTCTTATTTTTTCTTCGCATTGAGGAAATAATAGTTTCAATTTTTCTTTATGTTTACCCCGCTTCCGTAGGCCCGCAAAGAAGATCTGCCATTCTTTAGAAAATGAGGCTGTGCTATCAGATCCATTGAACACCTCTCGCACGCCAAAGTGGGCGATTTCTCGTGAACAGCAAAAGCATCTCAGATCCCGATTACATACACGAGCGTAATCCTCCAAATTTTATGCACCAAGCACCAATCCTTTTTCACGCGATCAATGCCACTCATACTCCCTCCCCCCCGTGGAAATCACGGCGACTTGGCTAAATACGCACCGCCCTTAAAATCCCAATCCTCCCCTTCCCACCCCGCAGTCCCCGACCGAAAACCCCTCCCTCCGTGGCACCCTATCCCTCCCCTCTTCTCACCTATCATTCGCCCTCCCACGCACTCACTCACCTTTCCTCCTCCACCTCCTCCGTCCCCACCGCTCCTCCTCTCGGCCGCCCACTCCCCTCCCCGCCTTTTACATCAACTGTGCTTTATTACGAAGCTTGTGGGTCCCAATTAAGAGGCGGCAGCTGTGAAAATTAATGGGGCTTGGCTTTTAAGATGTAATTGGGCACATTCATAACTTCGTTCCCTCCTCTCCCGTATCCACTCCCCCTTTCCCCTCCCTCTCTCTCTCTCTCCTCCCCCTCACACTTTCGCTCTCCCTCTCCGTCCCTACATACTTTTTCCCGTTTTATTCAACTCCCTCTCATTCTCCCCGCCATCCCCCCGAGTTCCCTCCCGCCATACCATCCAGAAACGTACGTACTATCGTTCCACAACCATCGCCACAACCCCTCGTCGCTACTCAACCCCTCCGCCACCTTTAATAATCTTATTCCCCTCCTGCGACGACCAATCTTCTCTCTGTCTCCCTTTCTCCGCGGTCCCTTCCCTCCTCCCTACCCCCTTCATCCACGACCTATCCTAGAATCCTCTGCACAGACGCTTCCATCGTGAATGAGGGTAATGAACCCATTTCTCCAAATCACGCGGTGGCGTACGCGCGAAATTTTTATCAAATGGGTGAATGAAATGAGCAGACGACGCATTTCGGATTGTATTTTATGCACCTGAGTCACCGTGTGGGCGCACTCGACGCTGATTTACATTTTTCCGGCGTTACTCTCAAGGTTAAGTGTTTCCTGTCTTCAAAAACAAATAATCCCTCCGTTAAAATTTTAAGTTCTCTTCAGTCGCTCTTTTCATTTGTCGTTGTTGTTTTATTTGGACGTGTTCGATCATTTTAAAGAGTTTACATCCTAATTATTTCATGGCCGAGGCGGTACTCCACTCTTTTGAAACTCGAACGATGGTCACTAAAGCGCATTCGTATTCGGTTCATGGCGTAGTACCATTCCATCCTTACTCTCCCGTACTCCGTTCCTCATTTCACTCTCCGGTAGAAAGCGGATTCAAACCCGTAAATGTTTATTTTTGTGCCGAGTTCAGTGTAAGAAATTACTTTTATTAGGTCATTTTTTCCTGTCGCTCCTCTCTTTTCATCGCTCAGTCCATTTTTGCTTCATCTCCATTCTTTTTTTGATCTATTCATTATGTTGTTCTTCTCCAGTGATTGATAATCTCTGTACCTTCCCCGACTCATCATCCCCAGTGATATACGCGTGCGAGGTCTCTTTGAGTGAGTGGCTAACGTCATGTATGGTCAATGATAGTTTGAACTTTAGCATAACGCCTACTCCTTTTGGTTATTTTGACTTGTATCATGGTCATTGGCGATAAGTGTGAATTTAACTAGGGGTTTCTAGCGTTGTCTACTGCCGTGACGGACTGGTAATACGAGCAAGGCTCAACAACTCTAGGGAACCTCCCCTCTCACTTCTTCCTCGTCCCCTCGTTCCAAACGCACCGTCGCCTCAATCCCACCTCGGTTCCACGCCGCCCGACAGTCACACCAGCCATCTCTATCCCTCCAGGCAGTCACCCAAGCTCTTCTCTGCATATTCCCACGATTTCGCGAATATCGAGCAAATCCGCGGCCTCCGAGGGACCCGGAGGGTGGTTGCGTTCGCCACGGTGTGTTCCCAAGCGATGAGAGGGGATGGAGTGGAAGGGGCTGTAAGGGATTGGGGGGGGGGGTTTTTAATAGGCCGGGGGGAGTTGTAGTTCTCGAGTTTTACGGATGAAGGGATTTTTGAAGGGGGATGAGAATTCCTGTGCGTGGGTAAAAGCAGATTTTGAAAGGAAGGTTGTCACGTGAAGAGGGAGTTAACTGCTCCCCATATCTGCGGCACAAGGGGGTCCCAATGTTCCCCAGCCGGCTCGAATTTGCCTTGCGTCCGGCTGTTTTCATTTCGTGAACGAAGGCGTTAGTATAGATAACGGAAGGACACATTTCGGTTTTCGAATATGTTACCTCTTAGGGATGCCATATATTTGTAAACTTCCTCAAATGCACTGGATTAAAATGTTAATTTTCATTCTTAATACTTGATTGGTGCTAAAAACGAAAAAGACATTTCCACGTGAAAAATGAGATATAAAATGTAAGGATTGACGTAATTGATTTTCATTCGGTATTGATTTTATTAGTTTTGAGTTCCATGATGAGAACTCCATATTACTTTTGTTGGCTCTTAATTTCTAATTCTCTGCATTCTTCGTGATTGATTTTAATAATATCATGTTAGGTATTTATTTATCATCATTTGATTGTTTAAATGTGAGTATATACATGTAAATGAGCTGAACGATAAGTTTATCAACATATATAACTGTAACTTTTAATGAAATAGCGCCCTGCGGTTACGAATAAATTTATTCAAGAGTTTTCTGTTTTAAAATTCCAAATGAAAATACATAATTTTCTAATGCACAGGCAGCCAATTGAAAAACACTTCGTTTTTCATTTGCCTTAATGACTTTATAACCAGTTACGTCTACGATTTATCAGACTGACAAAAGAGCTGATTACTTTTGCTGGCGGATTACTTTTTGATTAATTTTGATAATTAATGCAAAAGAATAGGACTGCGTGAAATAGGATTAATCTGGGAGAACGCAGCGGAACTCAAATAAATAACCCCGCCCTACCCACGCGCAGTGCGTACGAAATTATATATGCCGCTGCGGGAATTAATGAACAATTAGTAAAACTAGGCGAGTGAATTTATTCTTCGCCATCTCCGTCGCGGTGTCCTCGGTTCTTTCCCGGGGCGCTGTCGCAGGCATTTTTCCCCGGCCGCTTCCGTCCTACTCGGCAACCGCGAGCACGACCGAAAGAGGTGGGGGATGTATGGAGAAGGGATGATCCCGCACCAGAACTCCCAACAAGTGGTCATTTTTGGTCCGCCGGGTGCTGCAACAAATTTAAATTTACATTCTCCTAGCACCGCGCATCACCCTCCACCACCACGCATTCACACGCATACACACTGAGATGAGCCCACGGCGGTCGTGCATCCGGTGTGATCTATCAGCCCACACTCGGACCTCCCCCCGCGAGTCACGTCACGCCAGGTTGAATGCGGCGCCGCGCACCCAAACGTCGTCGGATCGAGAAAGGGTGCAATCGTCCACTTTGGCGGAATGGAGGGGAATAGTCAGCACGTCCGTGAGGACAACTCTTGTCCCTTCACATCCTTCACACACACCCACAGGTTCCACACACGAGTACACGCTCGCGGGATTAACATGGAATCAGGGTCGACGGGGCTGCTGTTTTGCGCACCGTCGTTTGCAAACAGCACGGGACATGTCGGCGCGAGGGGATAAAAGTAAGAAATCGGCAGCGGAGATATAACTCGGAGCTAGGGAGTACGTCGCGTATAACGGGGGAGAGGAAAAGGGATCGGGTGTGAGGATGAGGAGAGTGCTCTTTTGACGCGTGGGGGGAGGGTTGCAGGGGATTGGGCGGGAGGGCGTTGAGTGACGGGGAAGGGCGGGCGATGCCGATAGGACTTGGGATGCAAAGGAGGGATGGACGGGGGATATATCGGTGGCTGCGGCGCAAGAACCCCGGCTTCAGTCGAACGGGTGGACGAAACGCGAGTGATGGAAGGAGAGATATCGTGATGCTTTGGAAAGGTGGCACTCAAGTACAGCTAACATAACGGTCATTCATGAGATGCATGAACGTCTATCATAAAACCTAAAGACTAAAGTTTGAGTTGATAGTAGGTGTAATAAATTAGTCGTTACCCAGAATACCTTTCCAATATAGGCAGGTGAGGAGTATAGCAAATAGCCGTATTCTACTCTTGATGAAGAGTCGTAAATTCCAAGAGGATATATCTATTACAAATTTTTCGGGTAGATCATGCGCTATTCTGGAACAAACAGGATCATAGGCTAGCTTCATGCTGTTGAATGATGATTGAAGTGGCGATGACAAAAAGTGATTCATATACTACCTAAATTAAATGCCATGTAAATCGCTTGATTCGCATGGTATTCCAGTTGTCCACGAGTGCAAATCCATGTATGTTTGGCATTCTTTCAAACATGTTGAAAACCCCTTGAAATCTTAATACGGTGGGGAGATAATCGCTTTTTCACGTGCCCTAAGGTCATTCCTCTATAAGTTGGAGTACAATATGATTCAGGATTGAATTGAAGGAAAATAGAAAATTTCAGTTGAAGTGATACTTTTTGTTAACCGAGAAAAGTGAAAAGGTGTTGCCTGAGAGGGAGGGTTATGATAGGGAAGGAGGAAGGAGATGATCACGAGGAATTTGATGTGGGGAGCGGCTTTGATGGAACGTAATCGATGCCCTCCATTCTCGGTTATTCATTCAACTGTGACCAAGCAATAAAGAAATGCCGAGAGACACTCTGAATTGGGTCGTGGTAATACCGAAAGCTCTCTCTCTCTCTTTCTCGGTGGTTTATGACGGTGGAGTGTGGTGGCGGGAGCCGTTCTCGTGGGAATACCGGGCGTGTCTAAGCATCAGTCACGACGTTAAACACAATTCATGCGTTCAAATAATTAATATGGGATTTATAGTGTTTTAGCGACAGGCCGATGGAACGTATTACTTACTGGGATGCGAGTAGGTCCTGGGAAATGAATTGTCGCCGTAACCTAGTAAAATGCACTTAGCGAGAATTTCCGAGGAAATGCCATTCGTGGTAAATGAAATATTGGATGAGTTAGAATGCGTAAAGATGATTGATCCTTACATTGGTAACAATTCTGTCGGATAAATCGGCACTCGGTGTAGAATTTCGTGCGATGATTTTGAAGGAGAAAGTATTTTTGAGCGTCCTGTAAAAATTGGAAAATATGCAATGTCTAATTAGCAGTAGACTTGTTTCAGTGAGTTAAAACTTTATAACCATAGAAACCACCGTGCGTAAGTAATGAGAATGCCGGCGTATCGGTTCTTAATGAGTAATTTGAATGTGATCGTAAAATATGAGGATTACGTTTAGTCGATCGCGTCTCAATCGACGATATATGGCTTCCCCTCTCTGAGAAGTGAGTCTCAATGAGCCGAAGGAGCCGAGGGGGGGCTTATGTTCCATATCTGTTGTGCACGTTTTGCAATCAGATGAAAATTAGATTTCTTTGACCGGTATGAAAGAAAGTGGCTGGGGTGAAGGAAAGGCCATCCCGGATGGGACGAGGGACGGAAGAAAAGAGAGCCAGGGAAGTGATAGGAAGGCGGGAGAAGAGGATGAAAGGGGAGGCTTCGGGGTCGAGTTGTTCCAAGGGGTAAGGGAATGAGGGGAACCCGGGAGAATCGGGGAAGGGGTTGGAAATTAGGGGATATCGACAAGGGTAGGAGGGGGGAGGTGGTTGGAAGGCGTAATTTGCCTCTCTGCGGACCCTGTCGTGCAGAAGTGGGAGAGGGCCGGGAGAGAGGGGAGTAATGGAGAGGGGGGAGGAGGAGGAGGAGAAGAGGGATTGGCCAACAGGAATCGCATGCGAGTTGTGTTTTGTTGGGTTGGGGGGGATGGATTTGTTTGTGCGGGCATTGGGGGTTGGTTGGGGTTTCGTGAGAAGAAGAAGGGGGTGGGTTTGGGTTGGTGTGGGGCGTAAGTGGTGCGTGGAGGCGTGGGTGTGCCGGCGATATTGGTCCAGGAGAGTGAAGTGAGCGTGAGGGGGAGGCTGGAGGAAAAGGGTTGAGGGAGTTTGGCCGTTGGACTTGGGAGGTAATAGGAGGAGGGATAGGCACTCTGGGGTTTGGGCCAGGGGGGAGGACCCCTGTGAGTGCGTGGTGGAAGTGGCTGAAGAGGGCAAATCCATCAAAGAATGGCACAATATTGCGGCCGTCTTCTCATGCTCTCTCCTCTTTCCGCGTGGGAATGTTTTGCGAGGAACAATATTTATCCATCAGTCTCTCCTCCCTTGGCCGCGTTCTTTCTCTCCTTTTAAATCCCCCTGCCTCCCTTTATCATTTTCCCTTTTTTGCCGTTTGCCTCTCGTCCCTTCATTCCCACCGGAACTCATTCCATTTCGTCTTAAATTCCCCAGGAATTTCGTTGAAAACGCTCCGACGATCAGGATATGTACGCCATTAAACAAATCGTCAATGTGTGATGACAGATAGAAGGAATTGGATGGATAATCCACCTTAAACAATTCTGGTAATCTGAGTTGAGTAAGAAATCAATTGAAAAAACTTTTTTGTGCACATATTGAAATGCAATTATTGACTTTGCAATTCCATGCACTTTAATTGAAAACACGACCCAGGTTTCGACGTTTAATGTCATCATCAGATACGTTCAACATCGAAATCTGGGTTGTGTTTTTATATTTGGTTTGTGGAATTAAAAAATCAATAATTTAATTTTAGTATGTTATGTAGATTCCATAAAGTTATGCCAGAAACAACAAATTTTTATGGACCTTACAACCTGATGTGTGAATTTCACTTTCCGTTAGACTATACCATATTGGGTGAACTCTACTGACACCTACCAAACCGACCTTCGGGTTGGTAACTGTGCTAAGGGTTTTTTAATATCTTGATCCATGTCGATCTTCAAGCGAAATAAAGTTAAAAAACAATGAAACTCGAAGGAATCATCCCTTAACTGACTGAAAGTAACATACTTAATTTGCAGGGAAATACCTATTACTAAGCATTACACTTAGATGTTGCTTCTAAAGTTATGGTATTTCATCATCGGTTTCCTAATCTTTCGTATAAATTTTTCATGAATTCCACCCGCATTCACCACTAATTCACTCAATTTTTTGCCAAAACGCATTCGTCAGCAGTTGCGGGCGAATTTGCGTACCACCTCTGTTTCGCATGTCGTTGAATCTGCGGCTTTTGCATAAATCGCTCCTGTGTGCCCACCAGTACTCCGGAATTCCTCAGAGAAAATTGAAAGGGGAGAAAATACGAACATTGAAATGCACTCAAGCCAAGCCTGCTCGTGTACATGTCGCAGCATGTTCTCTTTGGGCATGATGGAGTTGGCAATATTAGACTCCATCGTTTATTTGAAGCGCGTAGGGTGTTTCATCCCGGCATATAAACTTGAGGACAGCAGTGTTGGGCTTGATGAAATGTTTATATGAATATGTGAATAGATAGGCGTCCCGGTGTAATTAATTGTGCCTAAGCTCTAAAAAAGAAATGCTTCTTTTAGCCGCCTTCGCGAGAGTTAACTCATCAAGCGTTGGATTCCGTCGTTCGTGTTATTTATGCTGGAATTTGTCGAATTAATCATAGGAAATAAGAAATATTGAAAGTAAACGGAAACCAAACATTGCTTATTTAATATAATTTTATCCAAATCCTTCCACGAACAAACTCTTGTTGAAGTTTCGGCGAAAAGAATCACACAGGTTACTTACAACTTTTATAATGGAAATCAATCAATGTTTATGCAATTGTGTACAGTATACTATAAGTCGTAAAGTGCGCGTGTGGCAATGCCGTAGAGGTTTTTATAAGCGCTCGCATTTGTCTTGGCTCTTGAGATAATAATAAAATATCCGCTTCCTGATGAAGAATCTTTAGCAAGGTCTTCATTTAATGAGAAAGCTTTTCTCGAATACAGGAGAGCGATTCTACAAGTTTCGCCCGAAAATTAGTGAAATTCAAAATTAGTGAATTAATACTTTTTTATTATATTATTGGAGGGTGTCCGCGGGGACCACACGGATGCTGAACCACGCGGATACTTTTCTTGAAACTGAAATGGATCCCAATGGTTCTACGCACGCATAAACAGTTTAATTCTCTCCTGCCAGAGGACTACATCGACGCCTGTGTGTGTGTGATGTAATTCCCTCCCCCGTCTGTCCACGCACGTCCCCACCCCCCTTCCCAGCTTCCCTCGGGAGCGAGTGTGGGAGTGGGGGCGGCACACGCATTCGACCTCTCCCCTCTCTCTCCCACTCCTCCCCAATCCCCCTGCCACAGCCCGCCTCTCTTCCTCCTTTCCTCTTCACTCAGTCCTTTCAGACTTCCATTACTCCAACGATGGATAATCCCTGCTAATGATCGCCAGCTCTGGCAATTTGCTTCCAGTCTCGCACCCTACCCCCGTCCCTCTCACCCCTTTCCCCGTCCCCATTGCTTTCCTATTCCCTCCCGCCTCACCCACCCCTGAAGCTCTCACCCCCCACGCGACCGTTCCCACCCTCTCTTCTTCCCCCACCATCACGCGTGCCTCACAGTATTGGGTTGCAAACACTCTGCCGAGCTTTCACCCTTCTGCAAGAGTTTGTCAGCTGGTTGGGCGACGGAAGGGATGTGTGTTGTGTGTCGTGAGGGGTTCGCGGGGGAGGGGAGTAGTAGAGTGTCCTTCCACCGATCCTGAGTGTGACCCGTGTTATTGGGGGGTCATGGGGGACGAGGGATAGGCCGAGTGAAATTCCGCGCTGCAGTGACATGGAATACCACGGGTGAAGGAACGGAAAAGGGTTTTAAGGCGGAGGACTCTATGGAAAGCTTAAACATATTTTTGCCTTTTCAAGAGAGCCTGGGTCACGTACATGCGGAAAGTGCATTGGCGTCCCGTTTTTTAGCATTAACCGAGTCTTATAAAATGGAGCACGAGGAAGTAAAATAAAAATCGAGCCGAATGCTAGGGGACGTGCGACCACTGCTTTTAGAGAACGCAAAGACTGGTAGGTGGGATATAATGTAAGATCCCACGGGCATTTTGTGTCTGAAAAAAGTCGTCTTGAATCAGTTTTCCGTATTTGTTGACATTCCTGATATTTTCAAAGAAATGCGTAATGCGTTGGAATACACGTGGCGTCGCTCTCGCATATTGATTGCTGATAATTGTCATTCTTTCAAGAGTAGACGTGTTTTTGGAGAGTGTGTCGGAAAGAAATTTAGGATAGTCATCGGAATTTATTTATTTCAGTTGAG
>CM073778.1:65657518-65795037 GCA_037158775.1 Hetaerina titia | reverse complement strand
GGGAGAGACCGAATGAAGTTTCGGGCTCAATTAGATCCGGCACAAAACACCGGGCCATGTTTTTGAGTTTATATGGCATGGAGAGAGAAACAGAAAGAGGGGGTAAAGGAGGGAAAGGGCTACTGCGAGCGCGCAAACTGAAGAAACGGGGAAAGGAAGATTTTTTCACTTGGGCGGGGGAGGGGTTGCGGGGAAGGGCGTACATAGTGCGTCCGGGGTGTATACGAAATTAGCGGAAGTTTTTTTTTTCTTTTAGGTCTTGTAAGCTGACGCCCGTTCTTTCACGCTCTCTCCACGGCGAGCGTTTTTGCGGCGTTGCCTTTCCCTCATCGTTTTTCTTTCTTCCTTCCTCGTGGGAATTTTAAACAATTTTCTCCTCCCCGGAAGCTCCGGGCGTCTCTGCTTCGCCCTTTCCCATCCCCCTCTCTCCCCGCCCGCCCGTCGTCCCATGCACATCCCAGCCCTCCGCCTCCTTACTTATTCATTTCTCAGGGAGACAATTATCTAGTATTTTCAATTGCGTCCCCCGGAGTGAAGGGCTGGTGCGGAGCGCACCAACCCTTTCTGCGTTACCCGCCCCCCTCATTTACTACTCTACCCTTCCCTCTCCTTCTCTCCAGAGATGTATATATAATTGAGATGGCTACTATATTTTATGCGTGGGCCCTAACCCCCTCCGTACTAATTATATCCCCTTTATTAAATAATCTTGTTGCGTGGCGCGAAAGCGTTTTCGAGAATGATGCGACGCTTAAATGTTTAACGAAGCGGCTGTTGGCACCCGGAAAACTTTAATCCTCGCCCCGTTTTGTAAGGTTTTCTCTAAAATGAATTTTTTGGGGATCGACGGAATGATTTCGGAGAAATGGATGAATGATCGGCCGTTAGAGAGAGAGACTCAATCCCGTGAGTCACATAATTGGTAATGTTTAATACTGCAAAAGGGGAATGAATCTCATCCAGACTTAAAAGAGCCGATCAGGAACGTTCTTCGCAGGTCCACAATTTTGGTTTGAATTCGTTGAGAAGAGTTTTGACGGCGATAACATGAATGGAACGAGTCGGCTCCTTTGCAATTAAGGTGAATTTGCATGGCAATTATTATGAGGAATGTCTCATGAGGGGGTGTTGAGTTGCTTAGGACACTTGGGTTTTTTCTCATTGTGTGGCAGGGAAAGAGCTTCTTCACCGATACTTTGGCTCAATAGAAGGGCAGCAGACGCTGGGAACATGATTCGATTAAACGAATTACTTCACTCAGTTCACCTATCGCGGAGGTTTTATTGTTTGATAATTTCCCGTATTACGCCGGATGGGGTGTACGTGAGTATTTTAGCTGTGCTAAAAAAATGCACTTTACATTCAGTCATACAAACTCAATTTGGAGCTGAATTTCCGCGTGACCTGAATAACTTCCCGTGGGTTAAAGCGCAGATTGTTCTTTTTTTGCAGCTAATCTTTTTTTTCCACTTTTTTTTCCACGTATATATTTTTTTTACCGACCCGAAGCAGCAAACCCAATTTATCCTCTCCGAGTTTCTGTCCATTTAGAAAAACATTTCCGTTCGGCTCTCCACTGTTTGCATTGGTTTCTCTTTCTCGCTATTTTTTCAACGAGTCATCGATATGCTTACTTCTGGCCTCTTGTTTCTCTCTTTCTCTTCCCCTCGACCCATTTCTAATTTTCGTTCCTTTGGTCTCGAAAGAAAGCACTTGTCTTCTCTTTGGCGGTAGCCTCGTGAGACCAACCAGCCGCTTCTCTTGAAAAACAAGTAAATGATTCCTATTTCTAATGCATCCTTGCCAACATAGAACCTACTTTATTTTTTGCATGTATTTATCACTTCTTTGTTTTATTGGTAAGGTATATTCGCCCGTATTGTTATATTGTAGCTTGATGCAATGATCCTCTTAATTCTTTCAGTCATGTAAATTCCCTTAGCTAAAACGAACTATTTCCACGTCAGTCAGTTTTCTCCTTTAACATTTTAAGCATTATAGTGTTATTAAATATTCAAACATTACAATTTCTATTTCCGCCTGGCTATAGACGAAATGCATATATTATTATTGTTACGAGTCAACATTAACCAAAGTTATTAATAATCCCACGGGTTGTACAAATAAAACGATATAAGTTTGCAATAACCTGATTTTTATATAAGTATTAAATGAAATGTTAATCCTTACATTTCACTTTAAAGTGCTTATTCAAGTACCTCTGGACTGCTATTGTGGCCAGTTCAAAAGGCTCGTATTTTTATTGTAACATGAAATTTAAGAGTAACCCTACAGATATTTCACTAATAAGTCGTCAGGACCGTGAAGCATGACTCTAATTTGAAATGGATATAGGCGAAAAACGAATTGATAAAGCTTATTCAGTTCCGTTGCCTCCCCAGCATATTTACTTCAGAGGGAATACATAATGGGATGCGATACAGCGTTATGATGGGACTGGTGTAAATATGCTCGCCCTCCCCGGGCACATCGCCATCGCCCATCGATACTTCGGAGTATGAATTTCTTTTCCTCAACCGTCGGCAATCTTCCTCCTGCCCCCGCTACTCCCCCTGCATTCCCTCCGGCCTCATCCCCCGCCCATGCACACACCCATTTCTCCCATCACTTAAGCTTCCCAATTTTCCCAGGAGAGGGACAGCTCCCCGCGCGCTAGGAATCGCGCCACCACAATTTCATCTCCGCAAAACTGCCCACCCTCGCACTTCAAATGCGCCCCGCTCCCTTTTATGCCCCCGGCGGCCGCATTTCCGTAAACTACGCCGCCTCCCCCTCGCTCGCTCACTCCTCCTCCCACCTCGCATAACCACTCAATGTTCCCCTCCCACCCCCTTTCCAACCTCTTTCACGGATCCTACCGGAATTGACCCGGAATCGGCGGGACCCGGAGGAGAGAGAGAGTGAGTGTAAGAGGGATGGAGTGGACGGGGCGGAGAAGTCCATGGGGGTTGGGGAAGGGGATATAAGGGATCTCAGGGTGCACATGGGGTGCGCGATGATGGTCTCCGAGTGCAACTCATCCGCAGGATTCCTTTTCCGCGTAGTCGTCTTTATCGACTATTTCCATGCGTGTCACAGTGGAGAAAGGGGGCTCGGAAGGGCCGCACTATCGCCTTATGCCCCTTAACCAATATATCGGCCGTGCCGAGGAGGTGGGCGCGGAGCGAGGATAAGTTGGCAGTGGCAAAGTATTAGTACCGTGAGACGAGGGTTGAGGGCGTATAGGGGTTGGAAACGGACGGAAAATAAGGTCTTGTGACGTCCGAGCCGTTGATATATTATATTACCCGTTTGCACCGGTCGGGAGGGATGCTGGGTGTGTGTGTGTGTTATATCCCGTGCTCTCGCCGACACCGTTTCCACCGCGCCTCCCTTCGCTCCTTTCAATCCCGCACGCCCTCCTCCTCCCCACGAGAGGGCGTGCGGGGAATTGGGCGGGGGAGGCTGGGAACGCCGCTCCCCTTCTCTCGGCCTCCCCTCCCCCAGGAGTCCGGACCGCGTGAGGCGATTTCGTAATTTTTTCTCCGTGGAAGTTTTCGTTGATGGGACTCCACACTCCTTTATTTTTTTTCTTCTCCATCCCGCCAGGGCCTTTGTTTCGACCGGAAAGAAAAAGGTGTCGCCCCAGTTTTGTTTAATCTTCTCCCGTTCGAGTTCACGTGTGGCGGTAATTTAATGGGATTCCGTTGTACTCTCGCGATTCGACGGATTCGAGCGCGGTACGAACGGCGGTTGTTTGCGAGGTGCGGTTGGCGGGTTCGAAAGGGTTGGAGGTGGTTGGATTTGTTTTTGGAGAAAATTTTGGCCAAGAATTCCTGGATGCCCATCACGGTGGAGAGTCGCGGTGATACGGTCCGCGGGGTAGTTTCATTTTGTGTGAAGTTTTACAGTGTCATATTTATTTTTCTTTGTCGAGCCGGAAAATCTCTCATTCATCCACAGTCAAGTGAAAATGGTTCCTACAAACTTGAAATATACTGACAACTACCTTTGTGTTCAAGCCGCCGTTTCCTAGTCCCTTGAACAATTGCTTACATATTATATGCTGTCCTCGTTTCATTCCGAAATTGATTTCCATAATACTCTTGATATTAGCACTGTGCTTTTAATTTTCTCTAGGAATGCCATCAAACAAAAGTTTATTTTACAGGAAATCAAAATATCTCACGAAAGTTTATGCGGAGAGACATCCAAACTTTCCTTGGGCATTGGTTACCTTTATGTTTTGCACTGTCCACGTAATCGTAAGTCCAGTTAATCATCAAATAGAACGACTGCCTCAAAAATGAATTAATTGAATCAATTCCGCGCCGAAAGGAGTTTTCAGACCATTTAACTCCATCGGACTCGGAATAAATCGTAATATTTCTCTCGCCGCAGAAATCCAGCGAGTTTATAGGTTTCGCCGAGCCCTGACCCTCGTAATTAGTTCGCTAAAAATGGAAATTTATCGTCGGAGAAGAGGTTTCCCCACCCCAGCCTCCCCAGAGGTCCAAGAGGGCATTTCAGAGCCTCGTCTCGGGCACATCTGTCTAATTGCCGAGTTGGAAACATTCTGGACGCACAGCTCTCCGCTAATTTCTCAAACCTCGTAATAACGCTCCACCTCGGGCGAGACGGGAACATAAGTCATCAAGCACTTCACTTGTCAGGCCGAAATATCCTCTCCACACTTATTGGACACGATTCGCCATTGCTTTGCTGATTGCCTGCCGGGTTATCCCAATCTCCTAGATGCGACATACCGCCTCCTACACGTCTCACAAACACACACACACACGCGCCTACACCCACGCCCACTCGATGCATGCACTGCTGCCTGCTGTGTTATCCCAACACATCACGAAACTTGCGGTCCTCAATCTCTCCACCCTCCGACCATCGTCGCTCTTCCCCTGCCAGTCTCCTCCCACTCTCCCTCCCCCCACCTTCCCATAACAACCTTCCGCCACCCCCGACCTCCCCCTCGCCCCATAGCTTTTCCAAAACACGCCCTCCTCCTTTCCTTCCTGTTTGGATGTTTTGATGCAGCTGTTACATTGCAAGCACACGTACCATGCCGGGGTCCCGAATCCTCTCCCCACCCACCCCTCCAAACCCCGCTAAACCCCTCCCACCCACCCCTATTTTCCCGCCTTTTAGCCCGGGAGTTCATAAAGAGGGTGGGGGAGGGGCGCGTTGGGGCCATGTGTCATGGCGCTGGGGTCAGACTCATCGAGTAAGGGCGGAGGCAATCAAAACCTTCTGTTTCACACCCTCAAACCCCTCCCATTCCGCCCACCGACGCCCCTCCCTCCTCTAGCCCTTCCCCCCTCTCTAACACCGGTGTGTGCGCGCCCTTAACGCTGTCACTTTTTTTTCTGACCCTAGGAGAAGGAATTGCACGAGTCTTCTCCCTCCCTTACTTCCATTGCGTCTCAATCTTTCTGCCCCGGCTCCCGCTCCTTTTCCTCTCGCTCTTTTTCCACTCTTCCTCCCTTCCCTCCCTCTCCCCAAAGTTTCCCTCTCTTCCTCCCTCACCTTCTCCATCGTCCCTCCCTCTCTTTTCTCTCTCTCTCTCTATTTCTCCACCCCCAGCCATCTCTCCCTCCCGCACATTCTCCATTTCCCGGGGTTCGGATATCGTCAGCTTATAAAGACTTTCCGTGCGTAATGTGTTTTTGGCCAAATGGGATAACTTCTGCCCCCATACGTTCAGGTCGTTCAAATGGTCCCAAATTAAGTCGAGTTCGGACTCTCGCCGCCGCCAGTTGGAATAAAACTGGAGATTCCCGAGGAGGAACGTTGGGGGTCATTCTTTCCAGTGGACACGTTTTCGTTTCCTTGGTATTGGGTTAGTACTCTTGCTTGCTGTGGCTAGGTTCTAGCTGAGCTGCATACCTATCGCGTGTTCTACATGAGAGGAAATCATGGATTCGGAGTATAAGTGGGAAAAGCTCGAGTAGTCAATCTTGACGACTTAACTTCTTTTCGCTCCTCCGCGGAAATAAGTTAGATTTCGCGCGCCAGCTTCCTTTTTCTCTTATTTGTCATTCTTCGCGAAAATGAATTCGCTTAAATAATAGTTGTTAGTACTCCAGATGTAGTAAGTCGCTAAATGACTGTAGTTAGTTATGCTTTAAATATGCATACAGATGCGAAAACGGTAGTGTTTATGTAAGGGCGACATTTTTTTAAGGGCGGAAAATCGATAGAGCTTTTCAATTGCTGATAATTATTTATCATTGCAGTGTGAGATACAAATTGTGCGGAAAAATTTTTCAAACTATGTTGAGGGTAGGGGGGCAAGCGTGAAAATTTGCTCTAAAGCATAAAACCTTTTCGTCCGAGCCATTTCGCGTGAGCGTTATGAAATTCAGTGTCTGTGACACACAGTTCATCGTCTGTAAATGTTTAATCACAGAGTGAAGTATCTGCGGTGGTGGTTTTAGTTTCAAATTATCGCAAAATTGGAATGTTGTCATTCAGATTAACTCCGGGGGAGATACCTTTCCACGAGTTTCGTAGTCGAGTGCTTGAGTGGAATTTAAGAGGACCGAATGACGCGGGTAAATTATTTCACAGAGCGGATTTTAGTATAGGTTCGCCCTCAGTGAAATTCTACACCACCGAAGAAAGTTTTCCTGAAACTTTCTAATCCCGAGGCTTTTTCCGGAGCGAGCCCGGCATCAATGTTGCTCTTTTCCGTCCGTTTCGGCAGCGCTGTCGCCGGAAACATTCCACCCCCCCCCCCCGCATGCCTTCGTTGTTTGTGCCATTCTTGAAATCCTCCTGAATCCCACCAGAGCTTCAGAAAGGCCTTATCGCAGGGTACGTAGTCTCACCTCTCCGTCCCTCTTGCTCCCGCTCCCTTCCCCGGAGCCCTCACTCCCACAACACCCTTCCGAAGCATCCTTCATAACTTCCAGCCCTCCTCCGACACTCCCCACACCCCTGGACGAACTCACTCCCTTCTAATCCTTCCGACACCACCCACAAACACCCCTTTTCCGACCCCTCCCCCCCTTTCACTTCCCCGGCAAACAACGACAACGCAGAGGTTCTCTCCGCTTACCCGTCCCCCCTCCCTTGGCTTCCTCTCTTCCGTACCCCTCTCACCCTCGCGGCAACCCTCAAACCCTCCTCCCCACTCACACAACGAAACCCTCGGAACTATTCGCGTAGAGATGAAAACCTCCGCAGATTGCAAGCGCCGGAAACACAACTGATGTCACAGTGTCCCTTCTCCTCTCCCTCCCTCCCTTCCAATACCCTGGAACCCCTCGCCCTATCCCCTCTCCTTCCGACCACTCCCCTTCAGGAATACGACGATCTCGCACCGCTCCCCCACCCTCTCAATCCGTTTCCCGTCACCCCTTTCGGCATTCGCAAGCATTGTGCTCACGCGTGTTGTTCCCCCGCTGCGTGTTTGGCCTTCTCTTCAGTGTTTTTTTTTCTCCCGTTCGATCCGTGCGCGTGGGTCCGTATCTCATTGCACTTGTTGTCGACGACGTCGTGGTTGCTGTTTTGCCTTCCGCCATCTGAGCGCCGGGAGGGTTGAGAGTGGGTGGCCGGGTAGGGGGGGAGGGGGGATCGAGGGTTGGTCCGACATGCTTTTAGCGACCTTGAAGTGGTGATAACAACTGTGGGTGATCCCTCTCTCGTGGAGACTCGTGGCGTAATGATGCATTGTCGCGGCCTCTGCGCCCGAGTGAGAATGCGGATTAATTATTCATCGCGAGGGGAAGAAGTGGGATGGATTTTGTTTGAATTTCGTTTGGAGATGATATGATTTCGCTCCTTGGCTAATATAAAGTAATCCCAAGCATCATCTTTGCGGAATTTATATGAAATTTTTCTCATGCGACACACCCTTGGCCATTAAGTGTATCTAGGAGAAATATTCCCAAGGGGGACGGTCTAATGCAGACGAGAGTCGATAATATTATGCTTAAGGATGATGTACCTGTTCAAAATTAGCTAGCTTCGAAGGATGTACAATGTTTATTTTTTAATTTAATGATAGCCAAAAATGTCTTCCTAATTAAATACATGGTCCTGCTCACGAACCCATTCCTGTTTGGGGCTGACGCTCATTTTTTTCCTGAAGGAGACGGCAGCATTCTTGAGTTCCAAACACACTATATAATATTACCTGTACTTAAATCGTTCGCTCAAATTAATAATGCCACGTGGAACTGAAGCACACGTGGATGTATTGCTTATCGTAGTATCAACTACAACTTCTACGACTTCGAACATTTATTACAAAGCTGGAGGGTGAGGTAAATCTCCTCATTTTAAATAACTCAACATTGAGATGTACGCATAATGGAAAAATAAGTCGACATTCGCTTCTAATTACTTGCGTAATAGTACATACACATGGAAACAATAGGCAAACATTAATGGTCAGATGGAATGCCCGAAACAATAGAAAGTTTTGAATTGGTAGAAAAATGATGGATGAAAGAGTCATGTGCAGTAGCTTGGGTAATAATCTAATGAATATGCTTTGGTGCTTACTGTGTACACTTTTATGGTACACATCGGACCAATTTTAAATTGTTGCAGTTGCATTTGGTGACGGTCTTACTCTCTTGCTTGTTTCGTAGGTATTTGTTTGGTTAAAAAGTAGCTTGGCTGATATAGAAGAGTACTCATGACCCCAGGGCGTGTTTTCTTTGTTTTGCGTCGCCGTATCTAAATGTAAAGTACACAGTTTCCGCATTCTTTTCTCCCGAGTTTAATCCCTCGTCCTCGCACGTGATTACACATCGGCGGCATGATCTCCGCACATCCCATTTCCACCCTTCACCCACTCTTCCGCCGCGGTGCGGCCCACTGGTGCGAGCGCGCCCCCTTATCCATCCAGCCTCCGCCGCCATCACCCCAGCTGATTCCGCCTCCATTTCCTCTCCTCCCGGTGACAATTTTTTCAAGGTTCATAATTTCCACCCTAATCAAAAAAATGAAAACATTTCCATCCCCTTCCGTCTTCCACCTCCCACTCCCCCTCCCCCACCACGCTCTCCCGTCAAACCAACCTCCTCCTCCCGTTTTTCTCCCCTCGCCACCCCCCTCTACCCCCGAGTTCCCGCTTGGTTTCCCCTCCTTATCTTCCAGCCACGACCTCCTCTTCTTTTGATATTTGCTTCACTGGAGCGTGGCTTTCGATTAATGCTCCCCGGAGCAAATTGCGCGGAAAAACTTTTCATCCTCACTCTGCCCCCTCTACTAGACTCCTCCTGCCCTCCCCCCCCCGCACACACCCGTCCCCCCGCCCACACTCTCCCGCCCCACCCATTCCTATTCAATTTCCCGCCTCCTACCCTCTTTCGGCCCTCCGAGAGTCACACGCTCGCGTCCTCACCGTCTCCCTCACCCTGCGAGCGCTCATTCAAAAGAGCGCTAACCCCTTAACCTCGAATGGGAGAGCGACGTCGGGAGAAAAGCCGCGGATTGTCTGTCGTTATCTGTCGCTTGGAGTTTTTCGGAACGGCACCCCGTTTCCCTCCTCCACATTCTTACTCGTTTCCGAGGGAGCGTCTGTATTCTTACTACGTCCTCCCCTTGCCATTTCCGTCACATGCTCCCTTTTTCGGCCCCCGGTCGTTCGTTGCTAGTGCAAAAACTTCTTGTCCCCTCATTGAATCCGTCGCGTACGCGTGTCTGCCGGTTGCAGTCCCAGGGAGTCATTACTCGGGAGCGGGCAAGTTTCCCCATTCGCGGGAAGCGCGTGTTGTTCCCTGTGTGCGTCCGTCTTTGGTCCTACGAGGGTGGGGAATGGCTCATACACCCGTGCAAAACAGGTTCTTTCCCTCCAGGGTGATTCTTTACGTTTAGATATTTGCCGTTCGTAGCTTTAACGCATACCTAATTATTCCCTGACATGAGCATCCTTGCTTTTAAAGTTTGCACTAATCCTCACCCTCCTCCTTTCGATTTTGGGGATTAAGACTCCCGTTCACCTCTCAGGATCATCCTCAAGGAGATGTAGGTGATTTCAGCGATACTTATTGATTCTTTTGCCTTCAAGGATTTGGTGTTTTCTGGTGTCAAGCGAGATCCCTGGAGGGGAGGTAGAACGTATGCCTCAGAGAATCACATCGCGGACCGCATTGGATTGCTCGTTCCCATTCGCGAGCTTGTGATGACCTCAATCAATGCTTCCTTTCTGGAGAGTGGTATACAGTTTGCGCACAGCTGCGGGCTTGAGCCGTTGCGCCTACATGCTCGTTTTGCTTGAATGATGCGCGTTGTTTGAAAAGGACTCTAGGGCTGGAAAGCATCTTTTTATCAGGAGTGCCTAAATCACCACCGGCGCGTCGTCGGTCATTACCCATACCACTCTGATCCCTCGTTTGGTATTCTGTCTCGCACAAAATTGGAACGCGGCAGAACCTCGGGTGAATTATTTCGAATTATTTCCCCAATTCCCCGGTTGCATGGTAATGAAATGCCCGTTGGCAAACTCTCGCGATGCAGATTGCGCGCCTTTTTGTGGGTGACCGGAAGACTGCATTTCTTGATCGTGTTCGTGCCGGCGTTCCTCGCGGAACGACTCGTCGCTGTTAATTCGCCCGCGGTCTTCCACCGTCGCCGTTCCCCGTAACGCCGTCCCGCCCCCTCCCTGACCCACGTCCCTCCCCTCCCACACGCTCGCCTCCGGCTAACCCTCCTCCACCCACCCGCCCGCCCTAACCCCTATCCGGAACGTCACATCCGATCGCTAAGCGACGGACGCTAATACATTCGGACACCCGATGTGATTGGGTTTTCACCCTGCTGATCGCCTCCCCTCCCCAGCCCTCACGGCTGCACGGCTCTCCGGTGTCCCCCACACGGCCCCATCTGCCCCCTCGACCACCTCCCCCCCTACTTGTGTGTTTCCACCCTCCCCTTTTTCCCTCTCTTCCAAAGCGGACGCGGTTTTTAAAGCTCGTCCCTTGCCTCCATTCCGATCCGCCCACGCGATTCTCTTTGTCGCGTCTACTCCCGATTATCCCTTCCTCGCCTTTTCCTCCATCCCCTTCCTCTCCCACCGTTTCCAGGAATTTTTTCTTGCCAATAATTTCCTTGCAATTTCCCCTCGTAATCTTGGCCCTTTTCCTTCTCTCCGCATATATATATATATATATATATATCTTTACGGGGAAGCCCTGTGATTTTCAACATTTTTGATTCGGCGATGGACTTTGGAACTTTTTTGTCGGGGATAATTTTTTGCTCTGGGCGGTGATGGTTTTGCCGATGCTTTGATCATATCCTAATGTGAGTCAAAGGAAAGTTTGGTTCGATCGGTCAGGCTTCCTCCTCGACGGAAAGCCTTAGGAGCTCGGCTTAATTTTGGAATGCTAAGATCAACCCGACGTCGCGTCGGTTCGCAAGGGTAGAAGACTCCTTCTGGGTATATTTAAATTCATGAGGCATGCTTACGAGTTCTACTTTTAATTAGCAATATACTCATTTTAAGTTCATTCTTTTATTCGGAAACGTTATCCTAGGCAGTCAACTTGGCGCTATTCTTTGTTTACCAGCAAGGTAATTTTTAAGTGGATTAAGGAATGCCTAATAGAAACAAATATAGTTTATTTCCGACGAAGGACTTAAACTACCTCTTGACAAAAACATTAATGGAAAAAAAAGGAGCAAACGCTATGGGATCGTGTAGCTTTTTTTAAAGGGGGACCATTATGTATCACTTGCAGGGGTGGATTATCTGTTGTTATTCCCTCACTCCAGTCGCGGCGAGATTCCAGGACCGAAATCCCTCGTGTGCCGTGCGTATCGCGATCAAACGCGGAAGAAGACGTAACGGAAAAATCGGTACACGTTGCCGTGAGGTATCGCTCGTAACTTACGGACAAAGGCTTAAAGTACTCTCGCCGCTCGCCTCGCCGAGGAGAGATATCTCATTTTTATTTCCCTCCAGACTTCATCCGACAACTCTGTTGTCATATCCTTGCGCCGAAGCTCCGGGGAGGATTAATGCTCTTTCCTTCATTCGCTCGTAAAGCATATCAAAGGTTTTTTTCCCAGTCGTGACCACCTTCACCCTAAAGGATTTCACGACCTTTTCTTGCTTCCCGAATGTGCTTCGTCGGTCTCGTGAGGTATTCCCTTCCTCTCGAGACCTTTCACGAAACAGGCGACTCTAATTTCGATCCGTAGGGACCTGCGTAAATAAAATGTACGAAAGAATTACGTTGGACAAGTACTCGTTCGCCTCTTTTCTTGAAAAAAAAGAACCATTCTCTTTTACAATGTGGGTATGCGTTTTTTATTTTGTCCGTCAATAAACTCAAGATCATCCTCTCGTGAATAGCGCGGGAAATCTGACATTAGAACTGAAATATCTCCAAGAGTTGACATTTTGGAATGGTTCCTAGATGTGTGCGAGAGACCAAACCGTTTTGTTGATCTCTTTTGAAACGCTACAATTCATTTATTCAGTCAGGCGTAGTTTTTTGTACCCCAGAATTTAAAGGAAACAACAGTTATTTTACGTCCGTATTTTGGGGTAAATACCTTCGTCCCTTTAGTTATAATTATTTAATTACTTTCGTTCTACCATTTCATCCGCTTCATCTGTTATCCCACGTTGTTACACTGGTGAATAAAAAATTGCTCAAATGTATCGAGCGTTTTTCATGAGTCATTGAAATTAATGTACAGTTTTCATCGTTTTAATTCACCCCCAAAAAAACTCGTATCCATTGGGATGAAGACAAGAAGGGAACTTCAAATCTGTCTCGTTTTATGACGATCAATGAGCCGTGTCATTTAAGAAATGAAGGCTCTTTTTAGATCTCCATGGAATTTTTTTTTTGGTCCCGATCACTTTTTTAACGCGATCAGCCGTTTTGGATTCGATCGCGGAACCAAAGTGAGCCGGGATCGGCCGCTTATCTTCAATTTGGCCATCCATCCGTTTACCTCCATTTCCGCGTTCTTTGTTTTAGCACCACATCCCATACTTAGCGAAATCACATTTAGTTGTGAGGCCTCCGATAATCTGAACGCCCTCAGTAGTGTCGCTTTCTTCTTCCTCGTCTCATTACATTTTTAACCTCTTGCTCATGCAATTGTATCCACATTAGCACGGCATCACTTTATCGTTCGGGTAGTTGGGGTATTGTTTAAAACTTGGGGTCAACTTGTATACATGTTTTATACGGTAGAAAATCGCCTTTTTCATCTTAAACCATCTCACTAGTCATACGTAATGAGGGAGTTGTGTGTATTTTTTCAAACGTACACTTCAAGTACAGCGGGTGCACTGTACTGTTATGGTTACTCATTGCTTTTTCGATCAATCCAGTCCAATGATTTCTTCTAAGAAACTGCTGGACTTGCCGCAACAGTAAATTGAACGGAATCATCCGCTAATGTAAATTACAATGTAACACTTTCAAAGTGTAAAAACCATTCGTCTTGTACTTTTTACACTTAGAAATTGTTGAATTCTAATACTTCCTGTCCAGGTTTTGGATGAAAGTGTGACGCTGCTAATACTCGGGGTTAAAGTTTCATTTGTTGATGATGAAATTCAGAATCCCTGCCCAGAAAAATAATCGTGTTCAATATTTGAGGGCCTTGGTTGCTTAGTTTTGGTTTCGGTTCTTCACCGCGGCCGGAATCGCGGAACTGTTAATGTTCAGATTCGACTACTATCTTGTATTATCATTCTGCCACGAAGAGACCGGATTATTTTTTCCCACAGAAATCTAAATTCATGTATTGGTTCGATTTGAGTTCACCTTACCGGGTATCTCGGTCTTGTAACTTAGGGATGCAAAATAGAAGCAGTGTCTCCCGGTGCTCTCTCGTGAAATTGAGAACGAGTCTCATATGAAGTTTGCAAGCGATAATTTTCGCGGTTAGAAGAAATTGTTCCATGAGAATCTACTCGCTCCACGTTGTTCCACCTTCCCGAAACTGCATCCCTCGGTTTCCCTGCCCACTCCCCCGCATTCGTTCGACCCCCAGCCTTTCTATCCTGTCCACGCCATTTACTCCCGCTCCCCTGGCCCTGGTCGTCCCCTTCCCCACTCCCGACGCCATGACGTGGAGTGATGACCATGTACTATCCCGCTGCGGACCGGTGGGGTGGGAAAAAGTGGTTCGGACGGAGGGCGTGGGGGAGGTTTTGGAGGATGGAGGGTATTGCGGGGAGGGGTGGGAGTGTGAGAGTGAGAGAAGAAAGGATGGGCGTCGGGCGACCGCGCAAACCGCGTCTGGAACAAACCTTCGATATATAGTATACATGTATATACATTTTTTTTCTTCTTTATATTTTTTCACATCCTCGATGGCCCTACTAAAGACCATCCCCTTGCTTAGTCACGCTTTAGGCCTGTCTTCCTCATCCTCCCCATGCAGTCTTTCTCCACTTCATCCACCCAAGACACCCCTCCGCCAGCATAGACTTGCGTCTTCATAAAGCCTTCCGTGGCGAAGCGCTTTTTTACTTAGTTTCCCATTTTTTTTTTCAAAAAAGAAACGAGGGATATTTTTTTAGGTAGGGAGGGATGAGAGAAATGGGTTTCTCAGACCGCCTTTCCTTCCCCTCCTCTTCCAATAAGTCCGCGAGGCGTCCTTCGGGCGTCAAGGGCTCTGGGAATACTTTTACACGCCCTTCCCCGGCCGAAATCGATCGCTGAGAGAAATCGGTCGTCTACGGCGATCAACAAGGGCAGCCGCTCATTGAATCCCATAAGGAGCGGAGGGAAAGAGAGAGGGAAAAAAATATAAGATGGCGAATGGGGGAATGGGAAAGCGCTTTCGCTCTGGTTGTTTATGGAATGTCGCGTGCGTGAAGCAGTTTCCTCCGTGCGGCCCGGGGACGGCCGGCCTTTCGGTCGGGGTCCATGCCGGACGACTCATGGAACCGATGGGGAAATTTAACGCTAAGGTTTTGGAGTGAAGGAAAAATCACATCGGGATACGCTTACGTCTTTCCGAGTGGGTACCTACAGAGAGCCGGTTCGTAGAAGGCGTGTGGTAACTTATTCGCTCTCAAATGGATTTCTAGGAAACTGAGCCTGCGAAACATTTTGCACCAACATTATTCTTTGTGGAGTCCACTAGAGCGACGTGAAGGAGTAACTTTGATGTGAGGGGAATAGATTTATTGAGTCGAACAAAAGTGTGCACTTCTATTCGAGCGGTATTCTTAGTGGAATTGCTTGGAAATGGATTTTAGTTGAACTGATCGACAAATATAAATTACTCTAACTGAAAGCAGTATATTTTAATATATCTTCACCAATTTGGATACACCCGTTGGTGAAATCTTTTATTATTCATGATAACTGATTTTTCGTTCAGGACTCCCCTCTGTCGAGAACTCCCTTCTGGTAAATGGTATCCCGGGAACACATATCATAACATCCGTTTGGACCTGCGTTATTCTTCAATTCTGTAGAAGAGACCTATTCAGAAGTCAGTGACGTTTGTGAAATTCCCAATAACTGTTTTATTTTACATACACTTGACAGTTCCTTTGTCACACACAAACGGTTTTGCATATTGCAGGATATTTTAATTTTGATGTACCTGTTGCATTATGTTTAAAAGCGGAAAATCCATTTTCTCGCGGGGCTCGTGATATTTCAGTCTCGCAGCAGAGAGAAACTCGTTAATTTCAAACTTTTATTGGCTCGAGTGAAAACTTGTACTTACGTGCATTACCCTTATGAGCAGAGTAAACTCCATATCTTGTACATCCACGAGAAGGAGAGGACGTTAGTTTGAATCCCCCGACTAGTTTTCTGAGGTTGATCCCTTCTCTCCGCTGTCCGCACGTTCGCCTCACGATGGTTGTCCCAGGGCATTGATTAAACCCTTCGATATCCAAGATTACCCGGGTCTCCCGCGGGTACCTCTGTCCACGTCTTCATTTCCTCGGCCGGAACCGTGACCATACACCACCGTTTCGCGTCCCCTATCCCGGGGAGGAGACGGCATTGATATCTTACCCGCCCGCCTCAACCTTAGACCTTAAACCCACCCGCACACACCCCCATCTCCCGCCCCCCTCTCCCCGTCGCTTCCTCCGGTTCCTCCCACTTATCTCGCCGCCGCTCGGGATCCCCCGGAGAATATAGGCCAACCCCACATCACGCCGACTGACACTTGGTATCGACCGGAAAACATTCCCACCTCGAATGACGCCTCCCCCGCCCCACGTCCGTCTACGTCCCTCCCTTCCCCTCCGCCCCCGGCCGCTCCTTGGGGGGATGGAGCATGGGCGAACCCCCCTTCGCGTGGGGGCGGGCGGGAGAGACGTCCATCTTCGCCCTTTCCCTCTGAGGGGCCCACGACGGCGGCCCTTCCCCCCCCCCCCCAACCCCCCCGTCCTCCGCACACGGTTCACTCGAGTGTGTCAATGGAACGACCACCGGAACCTCTTATTTCCCCCAAAATCTCCTCTTATTTTATTCTCGTGGTGGTGGTTGGGGCAACACTCCCTCCTCTCCCACCCAAAAGGCATTCCTTCCCTACCCCTCCCCCTCGATTCGCCCTCTCGTGCACTCATCCACCAATGTCGAGGCGAACCCTCCTCCTCTTCTCCTCCTCACGAAATTCACGGTGAGACTCTTGCCAAGTGTATATTTCGAGTCATCTCTCGTTAACTGTTTTGTCAGTATGCCCAGCATTTTTTTGCATCTCATTGTGAACACAGTACCCTCCGTTCAAATGGTTATGGAATTGCGATGGTTTGCTGGGATTCCATGTGCAAGCCTCTGGTTTTTCCTTCAACTCTCCTAATAAAGAGTTGGTTTTTGGGGATTCGCACCAACCGAATGCACAGATGTTGCAGGATGAATTTTACCGTTGTGGGCTGACGTTGGCTGGAAATCATCGGTAGGAAGTTCTCTGATTAAAACTGAAAGCTTTGGATTCACTGGGCATGTGCGCGAAATCACTGGCGCATTGAGTTTTGCGAAAATTATTTCTTCATGCAGATAATGATTTTTGAAAATAATTATCCCTTATCTGTACCCTAAGCAATTTATGGAAGTTTGAAAATTCGGCTCCTGAAAAATCGTTTCATACACTGGTTTCTCGTTTGAAAACATTGCAATGGGCTAAGTTATTTCAGGCACTCATGTCGTTCACACTCGGCCGAAATGAGTTATTTAATTATTCATTTCTGGAGTCTTTGACGTTGGTGACGGCTTGCAAGACGATTGCAATCGTTCACCTTTCCGTTCGCTTTAATTCAACCTGCCCGTTCAAACAATGGAGTTTTCTTTTCATATTGGTCTGGACGAGGTGATCCAACGAAGTTTTTGGACCTGAGAGATTCATGGGGAAAGAAGACTCCATAGGTTCTTCTCCCTCATCCTAAAAACTCTTCCATCACTCTCTCCACATCACCACCGTTCCCCGTGCCATCGTCCATATTTGACCACCTTCCCCTCCCCCCCTCCCTGTAAACTCTCCCGCCCTACATGCCACCCTCCGCCGAGCGACCCTCTTCCACCCCGCCACCTCCTACCAATTCCGCCGGGCGATCATCTGAATTTCATATCTGCCGCTTGAGGGGACTTCTTCTCTTCTCCCCCGAAACTCTTTTCCTTCTCCACCCCACATCTCTCTCTCTCTCTCCTCCTCCTCCACCCTCATCCGTCCCTCCTCAATCCCCATCTCTCAACGCCCTCCACCCCTCTCCTTTCGTGCTCCCTGCGTACTTGACCACGTGGAAAGTTCCGACCGCAAATATTCCACCTCATCGACATTTTGGGCCGAAGCTGGAATTTCGTTCCTCGAGTGCACGTGGGAAGGGCTTGAGAGCGGTAGTATTTTCGCAAATGTACTGCACATGTCATTTTTTCCCACCGCCAGTGCATTGAGGTGACGGTTTCCCAGAATCAAAATTCAAAGGCAAAGGAGTTACTTCGGAGTTCCTTTTAAATACATCGGGTTTTGTAAGGTTGTTCCGAAATTTCCACCGGACTCAGATATTATCAATACCTTTCACTTTTTTTACGTGCAGAGACAATCCACCATTCATAAAGAAACCACTTGATAACCAAACCCCTGGAGAAATGTAATTTTTCTTTTATGCGATAACAAATGGTTATGCTGTCCCTTCAATTTAGTCATTCTCTGAATTGTCGGAGGAAATTATTATCATTTAATTGGTGCTCATTTTAAATATTTTATCTTCAAGAGTAAGGGTTGGGTTTTTTATGATTGAAGATAGGGACTATCTCCCTGTTCTAGTGGCTATTCTTTTCGCAACAAAATAAACATCTTATTGTGTTAACGTAGCATTGTCCGTCTATTCAACCCTCCCACATTCAATGCGCAAATTGTGGGATATTACGGTCCTGTAAAGTATTACCTAACCAATCTTGCATTGAGTACCTCGTCTCTCTTTATTTCCGGCTTAAGTGAAGATGAGCGACGAGACCATAAAATATGGATGTTAGTGCAAGTGTTGAACTCGGCTTTAAACTTAATGCTCACCGTGCGTTTTTCATACGCCATTCAGATCTCCACGCGGAAGAACTCCCGCGCTTTCACCATAAAAAGGCATTATCGACCCTAACAACATCCATTCCGGCACTCACGCCGCTTTTATTGCAATTTACGAAGATCTTCGTCACACAAATCCATCCCATCTTTGTGCTAAGAATAAATTCCCGCTCTCCATTCACCCCCGGTCGCCCCACGATCTACATCTTCCCATCAAAAATATATATAACCAACCTCCCCCCCATCCCGCAACACGGCACGTATACCCGCCCCTCTCTCCCTTTTACACTTGAGTGGATCGGGCAGTATTTCACCATCTCGCTGCCCTTGGATAGAGTGGTTGCACCAATTCTCCCCTCCGGATACACCCAATGGAGTTTGAGCGACCCAGCAAGACGTTTTCCATTCGCACTGGCGTGCGCCCTTGAAGGTCACAATTATTAAGTTCCATTTTAGCACATGTTTCGTGAAGTAGAATTATGGTAAAACCTGCGGTAACGAGGATATATGTAATAAATGCGACATCCTTTAATGAACGATCGATATATTGCGTCGGAATAAGTAGGATGCTTGTATTGGAAACTGAAAACCGGTTTTTTTTTTTAAATTAATCAAAACCATTTTCAAACGAAAACCATGGTCATTTGTCATGAAGTACGTTTCCATAGAGATCTTCCATTAGGTGATGCTCGTTCTGAAAAAATTGTTATGCGTCAAAAATACCAGCAAACAGTTGGAAATTTTATTCTTTCAGTACTCCTCTTTACGTCTTAGGGCACCATTACTAGATTTCTGCGTGTATTAAATTTCCATACCTGTACGTTTAAAATTTCTTTACAGCCCATTTAGGGCTTAAAATCGTCATACGTCACGGAATTTCTCATTTCATCGTGACATTTTAATTATGATTTATTATCCACTTCTTATTCGCAAATTATTATTGTTATACGTATATACGAGACTGGCCAAATCGTATTTCAAAACGCTGCGGATAGTTGTATTGTCACAAACATTGCGAACCGTGGCGGGCACTCTGTTTGGCCGAATGTTCGGAGCAGATCCTTCATGTACAGCGTCCGATAGGGTCTTGTTCTTGACCCTTTCCCCTTCTGTTCTCTCTTTCGGCCAAATCCCTTCCCTTTATCCCATCGCCCTTTTTTTACGCTTCAAATACAGGATTGCGTGGACACGGGGCGCATGGCTATGGGCCGCTTTAGACCTTCAATGGATTCCGTGGGCTTTGTCCCCCCTATGATTAACTTCTTTGCTGTGACAGTGCACTTTCATGCGACGAAATATATCGCCGAATAGAGTGCCTCTCAGGAGAGAAAAGAATGGTCTTGATGTGCTTTCAGTGTTTCTTCCTTATTCTTTCCTAGACAATGGGGACGTAGAGAGGAAGGATGATGAACTTGTGTTTGTCTTCTCGTATAGATACTGCATTTTTCCGAGAGGATAACTGTTTACCTTGAATGGGAGTGGAGTGGTTATATTCGGGATACGGTTATTTAACGGAAAATAAAACCGCTTCAGAAATAAAAATATTATCTTTAGTTTTATTTAGTATAAAAATAGTGAAGGTACATGTCAGCGTCCCATCGGTTACGGATCATGCAAGGATAAAATTTTCCTCTGAACATATTCCTCCGAAATACAAGGGATTTTTTCACTTTAAGAATGCATCTAGTTAGCTCGCGGAATATATTACCTATATTGGTTGGCCTATAAGTTTAGTGGCTGTTTGTTTAATTCCTTTAATGGCTGCCCTAACATCGGAGCAGGTTCTTGATAAAACAGAATAGTTGTATCATAACCCAAGACAACTTTTGAATCACGATAGAAATGCCAATATTTGTCTATAATCTAAGCACAATGACCGAGTATTTTGGTCGTAAGTTTTCATTAATAGACCACATGATCTTCTCTTTCTTTCGGTCTTTAGCATTTAAAAAGAGATTGGACATGTATTAAAAAGACAAGAAGGGAAGAAAAATAACAGAGGAGAGTAGATTTAACATTAAAGCAAATTTGAAGGAAATTTGAATTGTGTCATAAGGACTGCGTCATTGCGAATAATTGTCAGCAACTTCCATTAAGAGTAAGGGGATTCGGGGCACAAATCCTGCTTTGTTTCGTGAGTACTATCGGCGGGGAAGACCCCTCCGGCCCTCAGCGTTGATTCCTCTGCTGCTCTTTCTTGAGAGGGCGTGTTTCTGGGGTAGGGCATTCAGCCGTTGCCCTCGGGGAATGATGATCCCTTCCTCACTGCCACCGAGGTGATATACGGCCAGCCAATCATTTCCCCTCCCTCCAAAGGCCCAGGAATTTTTCGGACCTTTACGGATAAGCGCGACCCATAAAATATGCATTAGCTCGAAGCGATAATGACTTTTGAGTTCTCCTCGGGGATCCCGGGCGGGTGCCGTTGGCTGCGTTGATGGTCTCCGCGCGTGGTCAGTTCCATCCCTTCTCTCTCCCGGCCTTCGGAGCATTTTTTTAGCGTTAAGTTAAAGGAAAGCCCCCGGACGTGGGGGAAAAATCAACCCTCAACAAAACGCTCCCGGCATCAATTGTGTGCGCGTCCGAAATATTATTTCATGCCACTATATGTCATACATATTTGGCGAGAAAACATAAAATGAACCCATAGAACCTACCATGCATGAAGTAATGTATGCAGTAGTTAGTAAAAAAAATGAGAAATAAATGCTACTATTGTATGGTATCCAACGGATCTCTGTGACAAATAAAAGATGAAGGGTGGTTAGGAATTTTGAAAATAAAAATAGTTACAGTGCCTGTAGGTTTTCTTTATCTGTAAATTGGAATTACTACGCGATGGAGGAATGTTGGAAAATAGGGGAAATTAATTCATGAGTTTCACCTCATGGTGATTTCTCTAAATCCATCATACATCTGAATCATTTTTTCATTCGTATAGTTATTCGGTTAACTATTAAAGGAGATCATTTTACAAAAACTGTACCCAGTCATGAATATCAGATGTTTCATCAGATTACTGAGACCGGTGAAATTAACAATATCAGTCGCAAAGAGATATTTGGGACCGAATCCAATGCTCAGCTTTTTGAGTGCCGTTCAATCGATGAAACACCTGTACGACTAAGGCACTATTTCTGTTTGAAGTCTTATAATGCTCAGAAATGATCTAATCTGTCATATTTACGCAGCGAGTGGCTTCAGGGATGGAACAGACGAAGGCGAGCCCCGAGAGAATTCACCCCCAGAGAACACTCTGCAAGAATCGCAGATGTACATACGTAGATACTTTTTAGAGTCAAACCTTTTCTTCCAAGATGTTTCCGGAGTGGGGATTCTGTTCAGTACCCTCTGAAATATCTTCTTGTTTTTAAGGAGACATTTATATCTAATATGATCGAGCGAAACGTTTGAGACTTCTGCCCGTAATTGAGGATGAAAGAGGTGGTTTCCCTCTTCCTCTTACCATAGGATCAATTCGTCTCATCCGAGAGAGAATCTTTGAGAAATCACATTCCTTCCTTGTTTCCCGTCCAGTAATACGATTCCCAAACAGCTACACACGCGGAGTTCCGATCTCTTGGAAATATAAAATCAAGTTTTCGAAGGGTCGCGGATTCTATAGGGATTTTACTTCCCACCAAGGCGTTTTTAAGCGTCTAATGTCAAAGTCGGAGCGACGGCACGGTCCGCAAATACTTGAAGAGCCTCTCGCACACAGTCATCGGTGACCCACTCTGCATGCGGAGAGATCTTGTCGCTCGTCTTTTTTACTGGTTCGAATTATTGACCTGCGGGGCCGTGAGTATTTTTTATCTGTCCTCCACCCAGCCAGCCCTAAATCTTCTCCGCCAAAGGAATCGTCGCCCCCATGCGGATGGCAGAGCGAGCGATTTATCCAGGCCCGCCCAAACTCCTTACCGGTCTTACTTGTGCCCCTAGACGTTCCTTGCCCTCTTGTGTTTGTTTATCGCACGTCGCGGGCGGGAAGATTTATGCAACCTTGTTTGACCCACACACCAAAGACTCTCACCATCGCGAAAGGACCCCACCAGGCAGCCACGCCACCCTTCCCCTTCGCTTCCTTCCCTCCCTCCCCCCGTCCAACGCAATAATAATGCAACCCTCCAAAAACGGCAGTTGGCAACGAACAGCTCGCGGGTCGGTCGAAGTTCCAACAACCGTCGACAGGTAACGCCACTCGGCGGCGGCCCGCGCGCCACGGAGGCGGGCTGAAAGAACGGGGACGGAGTCTCTCCGTTTGGTGGCGGGTCGGGGGTGGGAGTGGGGGGTTGGGTGAGTGATAGAGAGAGGGGGGCGGGGGTGGAGGGGCGAGAAGGGGGCGGGGCCTTCGGTGGATCAGCCACGCCCTCCGCGGAGGCGGGTGTTAGGGGAACTAAGGGGTCGGGAGTGGGAGAGGAAGGAAGAAGGGAGGGGAGAGGAAAGGAATGGAAGGATTGAAGGCGTATAATGTCTTCTTCGTCTCACGGGAGCTCATAAAGGAATCGAACGCCTTTATTTCCGATATCGCCGTCGGTTATGGCGCCGTAAGACTCTCTTGTGGATCGCGCTAACGAGTTTAAAATTCTCCTCCAAGGCTGTAGAGGTGACGGCTACGAATGACGCGTAAAAAACATCGAGATTGCCTCAACGCCCACACAGGCATTTTGCACAGTTATTGCACTTGGTGCTTCATGGAGTATTTCATTTGCGTTTCCAACTTGGTGTTCTGCATTTTTTTCATCGCTCCTGGTGAATCACGATTAAAAAACACTAACTTAGAAATGCAGTCTTGGCACACAGGATGAAAACCTTGTTGACGGAGTTGTGTTTTGAGCGATTAGATTGATAATTATCATTCAAACAATTAATAATTATTAATGTATTATTCCCATATCATCATGTAGAAGATTTTTTTACGTAAGTAACAACATATCTATATCTTGAAAACTATAGCTGATAGGAAAAAACTAGTGTCATAATTGGATTCAGCACTAATCATGTAATGTATGTAATGTAACATGTAATCGATTCAATCACTCAACTGTTCGTCTATTTTATGCCCATATTTCGCCTACCTGGTCCGGTGCTAATAATTCTGGAATTCTCTTCCGTATTTGTTGGCACGAAACAGTGTTCCTGATCGGAAAAGAGGTAGTTTTTGTATGATGTTGCGTCGATGAACCCTAAAAATAGGATATGTCTTCTCCCGATGATTAATGGCAATTTCAATGGGAAATGCAGTTTGAATAAGGATAAGAATATTCAAATCAACCTATTGAAACAACTTACCCGTTAGAAAAAAACCAGGAATAGAAATATATCAGTTAAATTAGTGTTGGGTTAGGTTTGAACGACGCGCAATTACATGATTGTTGTTATGAATTCATTATGGAGTTTACTTACTCGAGAAAATAAAATATTTTAACACTCGTCACAAAGATGTAATCTGAGGCATGTAGCCGGAATATAAGGAAACGAAGTCCTAGTCTCGTTTTATCGTTCCTTTTTTTTAAATGCCATGATTTCCTCAGCCTCAAAAGCGTCGTAATGTCGAAAGGAGCGCGATTTTTGGATAAAAGAAAAGGAGATGAAGGAGGAAGTGGAGTCCGGTGGAGAAGGGGTGGGGGGGAGTGGCGTCCCCTCATTCAAGCAAGCAAGGCGAGCGGCAGAGGTTCGTTCGTTCCTTTTTAAGCAGGCATTCGTCGTGCCGCGCGGCTAATGGGCTCGGATGCGCTAACGAGTGGAGAAGGGGGAAGGGCGAGAGGAGGTGTAGTCCGGGGTTTCGGAAGGGAAGGAAAGAGTAAAGAATGGGAGATTTGAGAAACGAAGACCCCCTTTTTACGAAGCCATTAAAAAAAATATATAATCACGGAAAGCGGAGGAGATACGAATGCATTATTTCCCCCTCCCCCCTCTCCTTTCCGAAATTTTTTTTCTAATTTCCTCTCACTTTCCATCCTCCCACCAAACACTTCTTTTCACGCGGCCCCGACTCCGTAATACCTCTCCCTTTCCAACCCCCCCCCCCTACCTCCGCCTTCAACCCCCTTCAAGAGAACCTATCTCTCAAGCCTCCGTCCCTCCACGCAACCCCCGCCATACTCCCGCCTACGCCTTCTCCCCCGCCCCGACATCAGCCTCTCAAACCTCCCCCCCGCCCAAGTCTTACCCCCAACCACCCCCATCGCAACCTCCCCCCTTCAGACCAGACTTGAATTTTTAGAGAGGTTCAAAATTATCGATTTTGCAATTAATGCTAGCGGTGATAACTGTGTAGTAGTTTCGGGTGGTTGGGACGGGTGTGAGGGGATTCCGGAGACTAGGGGGGGGGGAACTGCGGGGGTTTCGGGCTATGGGAGGACGGGGAGGAACGGTGAGAGGAAGCCTGCGAGTGAGGGCGCCGAATCCGAGGGAAGTTTGCTTGCACTCGGAACGATGTTGGAAAGGTGGTTGGGGGGGGGGTCGTCTGTGGGTGGAATCAGAAAATTGGGATGCGGATGGAGGGGACTGGGGAGGTTGAAAAGAATGGTCGAGGGGGGTTCCGGGGGTGCTTGGGCTTGTTTCTGGCGGGAGGGGGGCGGGCAGATTCGTAGACGGTGGCTTCGAAGAGGAAGGGTGGAGGGGCCGGAATGGTAGTTCCCAAGTTTTGCACAAAACATCCCCCTCCCCCCGCCCCCAATTGGCTCCTACGTGTTTACGGGACGGCGCTCCCCGCGCGTGTTGGCACGGAATGGACGCCGAGGCATCAGCTGGCGGAGTCGTTGCCCGTACGGGCGGTGCGTGCGATTAATCTTTCCCGGCGTTTTTCTTTCCCCTTCCGTCTCCGAAAACTCCTTCCGACGCGACTCTTTTTATCGCTTGTTCACACGACGGCGCCCTCCTTCGGCTCCCTTCACGTGACAATAATAATACCGAGGGAATGATGGCTCAAGGGCGCTCCTCTACGCAGTCACGCTGTGTGGGAGGGTTGTGCGAGACGGGACGCGGGAGGAGGTTTGCAATGAAAGGTGCGGGCCATCACATCGGCAATATTAAAACCCGGTTTCCGAGTCGGTTAGCCCACTACTGCACCACTAGCCGTTGGGCATTTCGCCGAGGAAAATATGTTACGCTGGTGTTAATCTTCCTACAAGTCGAAGAATAGGGGAGGGCCTAAAATTGTTCAATGACAACAGTCAAAGAAATACAGGAAATCGCCGTTATTTCGCAACAGATTTAATGCAGAGTCAATGTGTGGAGATGGGTTTGCCTATCAGCAAAACCTTCTACAAGAATTGCCAGAGATCACGTTTCCTGAGAGCGCAGTTACGATGAACCTCGGACCTCCGAAGTTATTCTGGGGTGTTTGAATGGCGACGTCGCTATCTTGGTGAACGTGGACTCGGGAGACGGGAAGAAAATCCTACGTCACCACTAGTTGATTGATTTTCGCTTTAGAAAAGAATTAAAAGAAACCTAAAGAGAGTATTGAAGCAATGCACAGTTATAGTAGTGTATTTAATGGGACAAAATCGTACCTAATTGCTCTCTAAACATTGTGTTTAGAGTCGTGGGCGGATATTTCGTATTCTTTTTCAAGGAAATGAATATTATAATATAGAATTTTGAGAGACTTTTGGTTAGTGCCTACACTCATACTTTAGGCCCTAATGATGTCCATACTTTCATCGATGGAGTGGATGTAGGCGTTGAAGTCGCTGCCGTCCAATTATTTTTCCAACAAAGAGTAAGCAAATTATTGACGTTAGGTCCCATCGTAACTTTAGCAATTGCAAACGATTTCATGTGCGGAAGATTAATTAAACAATGAGATTTTTTATACCTATTTTCTTTTGCAATCCCTATTCCTATATTGAATTTTGGGGAATGATTCTTGATATTCCTGTGCACAGTGTGATTTCTTGAAATGTTGGTGGTTAAATAATTTATCTGGTGGCCTCTTCCCAAACAGTGTTTATATGTATGTTGTAATTAAAACATTTCCATGTATCTTGCTCACCTTTGTAATGTTAAATATTCGTTGAGAATTCAATGTTGCAAATTTTTTCTAACGCTCAAAGTAAAATGAAGTGCATTCCCTTATTACTTTGTTTATAACTTTTTGATTGAGAAGCAAAGAGAATCCGTTACTTAAGTCTATAAATTTTGAGTAATTTAAATTTCAGAGCAGAGCAAAATGTAAATTTAACTTAAATTTAATTCCTTGAACGGAGAAAATGAACCTTGCTCTCGAGCTGTATTTTTTTAGTAAACCAAGGGATGCGCGCATGTTTCTAGCAAATATATCATTCTTGACTGTGGTTTTTTTCCTTTGCGCAGTTAATTTGATAACGGATTCTGATTACGTCACGTGCACACCCCCTGTGCGTGTTTTTTTCCTCTTGTCGCTCAAACCCTGCTTGCTTCTTTTTATCTTATCCGCACCTCCTCTCCTCCCCCCATCCGTCTCCTCTCTCTCCCCACACTTCTCTCTCCCTCTCTCCCGACACCCGTCCCACTTTCTAGGTTCATCAACGCGAGGCGGAGAATCGTGCAGCCCCTCATAGACCAATCGAACAGAGCGGGCGCGAGCGGTAAGTTGGCGGGACGCTAAAACCCAAACCTTCTGAAACCCCATTCCGACCCCTTCCCAACCCCCGACGACGAACATTTCCCACTACCCATCACTTTCTTCCCATCCTCTGAATGTAAACAAAATATGGGAGGATCATGCATGCCTTGCATTCCTCATCCGTAAAAACCTCAGCTCCAACCATCCCGTAAGAAATTACGACTCCCAACGATTTGCGGGCCAGCAAAAGCAGCAATAATGTTCTAACAGAAACGGACAAGCATACTAGTATGACGCTACACCACTCCAAAACAAGGCTTGTGAAATCTTCATCAGTCTTATCATTACCATACACAACTTTGGTACACCGTATTATCCCTTTTTAAGTATTTGCAGTGAAACCAAGGACGAAGTTCACTCCCCAGTCTCCTCCATACCTTCTCTCTGGTCTAATACGATCAGTCCTCCTCCTCATTGCTCCTCTCATTGCTTATCTTGTCACTCCTCTCTGTGATCCTCGCCTGTATCCTTCACTGCTTATTTCCTTCTGAATGTCCTAATTACACTCCGTTCAGCACGAGCTTATCTCGCCCTTTTTGTGATTATAAAGCATTAATTGTGTCCACAGTTTGATATATTTTCAACCGAACTCCCTCGCTAATTAAACACTTAGGCGGGGCTCTTTACTTTGAACAGGGTTTAAATTATCTTTCAAATTATTGGTTATTTAATCAAGTTTAATAAGCTGTGATTTGATGCGCTAAACTCAACTCATAGTGGGGATTCCCTGTTATATATATATATATATATATATATATATATATAAACGAATACCCACACGAATACACACAACAAGTAAAGAAATTCAGCTCACGAATTCTGTTACTTGGGAAATGTAAACAATTTTTATCCTCCAACGTAACTCTGGAAATATTCTTTCACCTGTATCGATTGAGCCTAACAGATATTAGATATGGCGAATAGTATTTGATAAATGTTTCCCATGGTCCTGAAAAAAGTGAACACCGTGAGACTTCGAGTACGGCACCAAATGTGTTCGTTGAAAACTGTGGCAACATTCATGGAGATTCAAAACTCATTACAGTAGGGACACGGGAAATTTACTCGACTCTCTGGAGATAGATTGAACGTCCAGACATAGAGTGTGGTTTTGAAACTTTTAGCCTCCCTCCTCCTTTTTTTCTCATATTCACTGCCTGTCCAGCTGCTTTGCTTTTTAAAGTCCTGCTTCCTATTCCCTTTCCCACGCTAACCCCGCTTGCATCTACCGCTTTTTCCCGTCCATCTCCTCAATCCACCTCACATCTCCTAACCATACTAGTCTCGCGCCCTCGCTGATGTAGAAAGAGAAAGAAACAGGTCTTGTCTCTCGTCTATCAGGGGCTAGGTTCGATACCCGCCGAGCCGTTGATGACCGCCAAAAATGGAATTTATTTTGGTTTTAAATTGTTTTTTGTTCTCAAGAAATCTTTTCCCCCTGTCTCCTCCTCTATTGCCATTCCCAACTCTCGTGATGGCGACTCATTGGAATCGATATACGAAAGAGTGGAAATGAATTCCAGTTAAATGTATTTGAAGTTAAATTAGCTTTTGAACATGCTTTGAATTGATCAAAAATATTTAAATGGCGATGAAAGCTATAGCAATATTGAAGACAAAAGTCCTTGATATAATGTTATGGATTGTCCAGGATTGGACCATTATGCTTCAAAGTATATTCAATTTCCTTTTCAAGTTATCATTTTGTTCGAAAATATTCATTGAGGTTTTATAAATGTTTTCGTAATTAAAAATTAATTGACAAAATATCGTACCCATCAAGATGTATTAGCTGTGCCTTAATTTAACCAGTTTGGGGTGCGATTAATATTTAACAGTATATAAATTAATTAAAATATTATATATATTAATAATATATGTATTTATTCATGTTCTTATTCGGTTTGACAGATACATGAGACCATTTTGTCTCTATGAATCGCGACACGGAATCTTCAACGAGTTCGCCATCACCAAATTCCTTTTCCATGCACCCATTCCTAAAAAAATGATATTTCTCTCTGTCCCCTATATGGAAACAGCCAATCCCGATTCTGTCTATCATATCTTCTTTTCTCTTCTCTTCCGCAAAGGTTCATCAACGCTCGACGCAGAATCGTGCAGCCAATGATAGACCAATCGAATCGTGCGGGTAAGTCCGCCTTGGAATGGTATAAAGGAGAGCGACCTGGATATACTTAGTAATATCTAATCTCTCCTTTGTTACCTGATTCTCAACCCAAGACTCCTATTCCCTGCAATCCCACCACAATGACCATCCTCCCAATGGTTTCACCCTGAACACAAATTCCATCCAATGCGATATAAATGCCTTCTCACCCGTGTCAATGAAGCTGTCTTGTCGAAATGCAAGGATAACAGTGTTCCATTTAGGACGTTGATAACAGGACGGAAGTCCTTTTAATATAAACAGGAATGGAAGGATCTTTGGGTCGGGAGATGGGAGTGTATGTTCTCTTGGGCGTTGAATATTGCTACATGCGTTAAAGAGTGTCCGAAATCTTTATAATCAAACATTTTAATTGATTTCGTGCGCCTCCTTCATGTTAATATGTTGTCCTGCGCTTTGAATGCATATGTCTTCTTGTCCATAAACAAGTCAATTAGAAGCTTAGGAAACTGGAAATATTTTAATCAGTTTTGGAATAATTTTGGAAGAAGTTATGTACTTTGTGAGAAATTGCAGTCTTCAATAAATTGTTAATTAAAAGAGAAATGTTCGTCATTTTTATCCTGATTTGTTGACATCTGTATCCATTCAACAATTCGGTTTCCGTAAGTTCTGCCTCAATTCAAGGAGGTGGTCATTATGAAATAGTGCACAATGTTAACGTTTGAACATGGAAAAATTCCAATTTCCGCAGAAATTTCCGTTGTTTTTATTTATTTACTTTGACATAAAAACGACATGCTCCTGGTTGATTGTTGAAAATTTTTAATGATTAATTCATTGAAATCCTTTTAATAATTAATACGCCATGAAGTAGACGTATGATTCATTGAAATTTTAATCGAAGAATCGCTACGACGTATCGCATACGCTCCGATATTTCTTGTTGTTTCGGCCCAGTAGAGAGAAATAAATACTATCTCTACTATAGGCAGGCATAGAAATCCGAAGGCATTCCTTCAAATCAGTGTAAGAATAATGCGTTGTCGAGGAAGCACACACAAGATCCCCACGAATGAGTGCGTGGCTCGAGAAACGACGCGGAAACTCGATTCTACTTCAACCCAGAAGAAAAGGAGGATCTTTGTATCCATAAGAGCGGTAAGAAAAGACATACACAAAGCACGTCCTATTTTCTTCCCCCCCTCGGGATTCTTTTTCCGCGCGGAGGAGGCGGGGTGGGGGGCGAGAGAGAGGAAGACCCCCAAGTTTTAAAGTCCACCTGATACCAATTATTCTAGATCTTATCTCTCCGCGCCGGCCTATTAGCGGCCGAGAAGAGGGGAGCCGAGAGCGACGCCTTGGGGAGATTCCCACCACCCACCCACGTCTCTCTCACACCCTCCCCTACGCTCGGGTCGGGAAGACGCCCCCACTCCCTCCTCGGGGGTAGGGAAAAGAGCCCTTCCCCACCCCATCTCCGCGACGACTCTTACACCTTGGTCCTTCGCCGCCTCACCCCACCCGAAACCGACGGGTGCAGCCTCTCCGGAAGAAAAAGCTCCGCGGGCAGGAAGGGGAAGAAATCTCCCTCCGGAGCTCCGACTCACTCCCTCCCTCCCCCTCTCTCTCTCTAGCCGCCATTACCTCATCCCCACGTCCCCCGAAATTCGCATCCAAGTGCACATTTGGGCCGCTCCTTTATGGGACTGCAAGGGGGATAAGAGAAGGGCCCGGCGGGTGAGGGTGGAAATGCCACGGAGTTTTTCGTAACGGCGTGGCGCGGATGCGTTTGGAATGGTGATGCCTGGCGCGGTGGGGATGTGGTGGTGGCGTGTCGAGGACGAGGATTTCATCCCTTGTTTTTTTTCCTCCCTCCGTGGCGTTGAAGGACTTTTATTTTCACTTCCATCCTCGTTCCCTGCCATTGCATCGTCAAAGGAGCCAACACCCTCTCTCTCTCTCCCGCCTCCCGCCCCCATCACTCCCCCCGGGGTTTACGGCCTCCGCCTCCCGCCCCTCCGAGTGCCCCGCACCCCTGGGCCGCCATTTTCATCCCTTCCCCAACTCCCCGGAAAAGGAGACTTCGCATAAAATGGAACTGTTGCTCCTTCTCTCCTACATCCTCTCCGAACCCGTCCTCTCCCGTTCGCCTACCCGGAGCCCTTTGGAAAAAAAAATAAAAATAAAATAAGGAGCGGGGAGCGGTTTCCGGGCCGTTCCTCCGGGGCAAAGCTGCCGTTTTTTTATTACGATGATATTTTCCCCCCCGGAGGAAGAGGAGCAGGAGTGAGGTACAGGGATTTCAAAGGTTTAACTTTTTCGCGGGTTTTTGAAATGGGACATGGCGATCAAGGTTGCGAAGGGTTCAAATAAGCAGGAAGCCTCCTCCTCCGGTGCAAGCCTACTCATCGGCGTATGCATGCAAATGAGGAAAGGTTGCTGCCCTTATTCCTTCATTTAGGTAGGCTCTATAGTAAAATGAGTTTTATCAGCGGCTGCGTCAAGGTCTTTCGAATGGACGATTTGCATCCCTTAAAACGTTTTTTTTTTAAATGGGCAAAATTTCCATTTTATTCACTTTGACCAATGTTATTTTCTTCATCATAAGTTATATTACACTTTAAAATTTATAATATATATATATATATATATATATATATATATATATATATATATATATATATATATATATATATATATATATGTGTGTGTGTGTGTGTGTGTGTGTGTGTGTGTGTGTGTGTTTGGAAGCATACCATCGGTTCTTCAAAATAGTGACGAAAAATAATCGTTAATATTTCCTCGAAATTAATTATATTTTCTTCTCATGAGAAAGAAATAAATGATGTGTGCCTTGCTTCGTTACCTTTTACAAGTGAATTGAGAAAGGTTATCCAAGTGTAGTTTTTCTTTATTTGTGTTAAAATTTTAATTTTTTACACGTCAACACTGTGTAATGTTTTACTTGCTGTTGATGGGAATCCTTTTAGTAAGTTTACTCCGTTTTTTTAGTTTCGCATGCGTACTTACCTTTCACGTACATATCTTTTGGTTCCTTATGACTTGATTATACATACTCATGCGAGATGATTGTTCCCTATTTTTATGAAATCCAAGCATTTATAATTTATATTTGATAATGCACAAAATCGTACGTATGTCGATTATCTGCTCCAAGAACGTATTGAGAAAGGAGATTACCTGCAAAAAGGGTGACATTTTCTCGACAACGGAAAAGCCATTTATTTGCCATCTCTTTTACAAATGTTTAGGCCTTTAAGTAAAGTGTACGACTGCATTTTTGGTAAAATGCGAATTATGGAAGATAGTCTCTTCGTCATAATTGCTGGTTGTTTTTCAACACTTCATTTCACGTGTCTACCAACCAGTCAACGAGCGTCGTTGTAATGGAGCTGATGTAAAAAGTCTCAACAATTGGACTAAAGGGGAAAAAATTGATTGAACTGTAGCAACGCAGTAATGTATTAAAAATATGATAGAAATATATCCAATCGGAATTCCTTAAGATAAGAATTTTTTGTACTTGTTTACATATCATTTTCAAAAGAGGAAGATTGAATTGAAGCTGTTTTCGTATAACAGCATTTTTTCTATGTTTCATGAATTTTAATACACATAATCACTCTGTATGTTAGGTCTGGTCTCTTGCGTAATGATAGATCTGATCTCTCGCGTTATTCAAATCAAAAAGGCCAAACGATGTATAAATATCATAAATCCCAATTATTTAAATTTACAAGTTCTATTTATTTACTCGTGTTCTTTAATTTGCCGATCCTTCAGACGTGACAATGCGTTCGCCTCATCCTCTCATCGAGCGGTTGTTTCTTACTCCGACCTCCTTGTCCATTCTTTAAAGTGTTTGACGTCGCATATCGGGCTGCAGCTGCAGCGCACTGTCGGAATCCACTTGCGCGCTCACCGTCCTGCAGGAAGGGGAGCGGACGTAGACGTCTGCAGATGTAGGAGGCGGCGGAATGAGGCGGGGTCGGGGGACGAGGGTGGGAGGGAGCGGAGGAGGGGGGAGCCGCTATATATATTGGACGAGAGGGAGGGAGGGAATGGAAGGGCCACAAGGATAAGAGAGGCCAGCGTCCACCCAAACCCAACCCAGCCGTAATAAATTTTCCTCCGTGGTATCTTTTGAGTATGGCCGGACCTCTCTCTCTCTCGCCCTGCACTCCGCCTCGAGGACTCCACCCACCGCCCCCCTCCACAGCCCACCCCCTCCTCCTCTCTTCACTCTCGGCCGTTCCCAGTTACCATAGCAACGGCCAATATCTCGCCACCAAACCCTATGTCCTGATTGTGCTCGGAAGGGCTACGCCAAGTCCGGCCTTATATCCCCTTTTCCTCCTCCCATTCCTCCACCCATCCCCTCTCTCCATCCGTCCGCTCCTACCTACGCCACTCGCATCTCCCCCCACCCCCTCCTTCTCGAAGTCCCCACCTCACCCCCATTTTGACCTCCTCCACCTCCCTCCGTCCGCCAATCCCGCACAAACTGGTCTGGAGATATCCTTAGCCGTCCATTTCCTCTCCGGGAATCTTGCTTTCGATATCCTCACAGGACCTCTTCAACCCTTACCATCCCCTCCGCTAATTCCCCATACCCTCCACTTTATATATATGGTTTTGCTACGTTAAGTTGGGAAAGGTTTAGGTACCTCTTTTTTCTTTCCCGTACAAGGTCTTTGGAGTACTTGTTATACATGGTCAGAGGAGAATAAGACTTTTGGATATATTCCACGGATTGCTATAGCGCTATGCTCTTTCACGTCGCGGCGAAGGGGATTTTATGCACGTAATCCTTACCTGCCGTCGGGGTACATAATTGACCAATTTTCGTCGATTTTGCGACTAGATCATGATAAATTATGTTATTCATAACGCAAAAAAAGTTATGTTGCGGTGTATTTTACGCTATGGTCATTTTCATTGTAAATTTATGATTTCCTAGATGGGGGAATTAGAATGTGATTTAGATTTTATATAAAAATGGTGTAGAAGAGAATTTTAAAAAATGATAAACGTTGAAAATATGCATTCCAAGATCATGTGCCAAGTTCAATGCGTCCTTGATCGGAATGATTGATTTGATTGGTTCAAGCTCTTAAAGGAAATTTTCAATTGCCTATTAAATTTTATTGACCGTAATATTTGTGCTTATCATTAATAATTGCGCTCCTGTTGTTCAATTTCTTGTTTCCTACTTTCCTGCTCAAGACACCTTAATTTCGTGTAGCGTTTTTTTTAAATACTCTTGATAACACCTCAATTATGAAATTAAGTTTAAGGTGTCGTCTCCATTTCCAAAATTGAATCTTCTCCAAATTTAACTCTTGTCGCAATCGAATACCATGAATCCGATCACAGTACGACATTTCCGCAGGGTATCCAATACTCTCGGGAAGTGGGCTAGATACGGTCATACTCTCGGATATTTTTATGTCGCTAAGTTCAACGCGTCCGGGGTTTTACTTCCTCAGAGGTGTTCCTCAAGAGTGTTACTCTCACGCGGAGGAAGCCTCTCCCCGCCTTCCCAGCCACACACCTCGGGAGTTCACGCGGAAATTTTCTTCACGATCCGGCCCCCGGAGTTTCTCTCTCCGTCTCCCAACCCAAAACCCAAAATGTCCCATCAATCATCATCAAGTCTCCAGTAATGAATGGAGGGAGGAAAAAATGGAATAGGACGGCTGCTTTTCGCCCTCCCGTCCTCCACTTGGCTTCACTTGCTCATAATGCTACTTCATATTGCCTCTCCCCTTTCCACCTCACGAGTTCAAAGCGCCAATCCCCTCCCCCCCACCCCGCCTCCCATCTCCGCCGCCCCCCCTCCCATTCACTACCGCTCATCGCTCCCAAATTTTTATAACTCTTCCCGAGTCGGTTCCTTAATACATTACGTTTTTTTGTCGCTTTTTGTTTTGTCGTACTTTTCGTTCGCGAGATCGACCATCATCAACGCCGTTCCTCTTTTTTTATTCTTCACGAAGATTATTTCGAACCCATAATAACCGTAAACTTCAAATTCGTCTCGGCCTCTTTTGGTGGCCGCCGTAATTAGAGCGATATTGCTTCGACCCTTTTTTTCGCGGCACAAGGTCGTCCGGGAGGTTTATTCGGAGGGGGCGGGCCATTAGAACGAGAGTTACTTTATGCAGGCAAATGAAACAGGACGGAGTAGTGTTCCGGGGAGTAGTAACAGTAATTGCTCCCATGTGTCATAATATACATTCCCCGGTCGTTTCATTACTTCAAGCGGTTTAAGCGGTACTCATTTTCGCATGATATAGGTAATTATTTTACTCTCTCTCTCTTTGAGTTGTATTCCATGGTACGACGCATCGTGCTCAGCCCACGTCCGAGCAATTCATAATGTTCTCACCAAACAGATTCGTGAATTCCACGGACTGAGAATTCCGGCTGAGTCAAACCTTGAAATCCGCTCGTAATGCTATTGCTGCTTTCATGCCTTCTCTCATTCAATACTTCGAAACCATTTTACCTGATGACTTTTCCCTTTCGGCACTACGTTGTCATTTTTTCGCGAATCAGAAATTTAATTTTTTCAGTGAAAATCTTTTGACAATGGCTATTGTAATTAAAATCTCCAATCGTCTGGGGAGTTATTAATTTTTGAGGGTTGAGAGATCGTAAATTATCGGGTGTAAAACCCCTTTTCACCTGCGTGTAAGCACGAGGTATTCAGTACATGCTGTAAGAGTGGACAGAATTCCAATGGCCATGGGTTATGCTATCGTTATGTGAGCTCTGGTTGTTTGACAGCTTTGGTGAGTTCATGGTAACCTCAATCTGGACTTGAAATGCGACCTCTTGTGCTTGGAGTGGAGTGCCACCCTCTTCGACTGTCGATCAGGAAGACTTCTTGAGCCTTGAGCGGGGGGCACTGAAGGCACACCCAGTTCCATTCCCAGCCGCCGGCACTGCGGGAGAAACCGGCATAAATTCAAATGGGAGGCACCTACGAGGGTATTTCTATGTCCTGGTGTGTGCGGGCGTTCTCATGTGTGTTTGTGTGTGTGCCTTCTGATCGTTTATGCCGCCTGCATGAAGTAAGAAGCTTACCGGAGCAAACAGACCGTATATATGCATCCTCCGACCTCCCCAATTGCCCCGGTCCCCAAAATCCGCCCTTTCGAAAGGGCTGCCATGGTCCCACCCCGCGGAAATATCCCATTCCTCCTTATCTCAGCGCTGCAACCCCTCCCCCCATGTCTCAGTCATCCACCCCCCACCCCCCCCGCGCCGAAACCCCAATCCAGAAAATGAGAGACCGTGAGAGGACGGACCCTCCTCTTTCGGCCAGTCCACGGAGAGATAGCTCCCCCTCCGGCGGCGCTAGAATCCGGGAGGAGATATCTCCAATAGCGCTAGTAGATAGGAGAGGAGAGGTTTTGGGAGGGAGGGGGCTGGGATGAAGGAGAGGGAGTTGGCCGGCCCTGGTTGTGTGTGTGTATGGGGGGTGGTACACCAATCCTACTACGCCCCTACCCTTCCACTATCCCTCGCGCCCCTATTTCCTGAATCCACCTCTGTCAAACCCTGCCACGCTCCCAGAACGGACCCTAACCCCCTCTCCCTTCTTCCCGCCCCCCCATCCAGGCCATCCATCAGCCGTGTCAATTTGTAATGGCCCCTGGTCACCCGACTGACCATTCTTCCCTCCCTTCCACCCCGTCCTTTTTTTCCTTCTCCCCCTTATATCTTTGACGGTCCTCTCTTCGCCCTTCCCCGCTTTACTCGTATATAGTCTCTCTCTCTCTCTCTATCTCTCCCCTTCTCGCTTGGCCATCTCTCCTGCGCGTTCGTTCTTCCCTTGTTTTTTCCTCAACCCCCCTTCCCAGCCCGTCGTAATGCGTGCGGCTTCCATGTTAGGAGAATTGCTCCTAGAAGGCGTGGTGACGTCCGACCCCTCTATCCTTGCCGTTGTTAAAATGGAATGTGAGTCTTTGCCGGAGAGGGGCGAAGACACGCATCATGTTCCATTTCTCGCCCGTGAAGAGGACACCTCTTGCCGTGGTCACGTGAAAAGTTTATAGAGTTCTCCGGTTCTGAATTATGAAAATGATCCGGTCGAATGAGTGGTCAGGCGGCAGGTTCCTTTCTCCTTGACGTACCAACGGCGGGGAAGATGTTAAAAACTTCCTCGGAAATTCCGTCTCGTACTTCCTCCAAAAGATTGACGGGAACGTTCATTTTAAAGGAGTCGGCGAACAATATCGGTCATGTGCGTGATCGGACGTCTTTAATCTCTAGGGACTTTTTTTATCACTGATGACTGTGGTCGCCATGCGTTGAGAGTTTTATTTTTCGATTCAACCGCAAGTGTGATGGAATGAAAGAGGTGAAGTTAGTCAAAAGAGTCCGAAAATGCGTTTAAAATTCTATTATAGCATGACGGAGGTTAAAGAAAAATGCTGAAGTTCGCGGCAATTTCATGCCAACTTTTGTCAATCACACAAACTTCAGAATTGTTCCACGTTATCATCTCGGGTGAAATTCCATGGTGATGATACTGCTCCAACCAAATCGAAAAGCGACGGCTGGACATTTATTCATGCAGATTCGTCCAGAACTTTTAACATTTTTACGGTTGAACATTGTCCACAAATAAGCAAAATAATCAAAGGATGATAATTTATTTATTAAAAAAATATTCACGCACAGCAGTAGCGACAATTTACCGTGAAAATATGAAAAGATAAATAAAACAGTTTCTGGCGTAACTTGGTGGAAAATCTTCATACTGACTTTTAATAATCAAACCATTTTACTTTTAAGAGTTTATGTTGAAAAGTAAAGTGGTTTGATTATTAAAAGTCAGTATGAAAAGATAACTCAACTCCATATTTTTTGGTGAAAAACCATCCAACAACCTTATTTCCATCCCATCCGTGTCCTTGAAACTCGATCTAAATTTTGTGCCCAAGAATGTTTTCTGCGATGGCTACCGATTTGAAGTCGTTAATCTAATCAAGAGTTTTTTTTTTCATGCTTGGTTCTCTAATTGTTCTGCACATTGTGGACGATTTGAATTTTTTTATCGTGCGTTTTCGTTTGCATTCCGGTGGTCAAATGCCGGATGGAGCGTGAATTAAGCCGTTTATGCAGACGAGCGTCATCCTAATTGAAACAGCAGCCCGGAGGGATTCCTTCGATGAGCAGGCTTTTAAACGGGTTTGGCTCATTCCTCGCTCCACCGACGTCCATATCGCAGCGCTCGACATAAATCCCAAAATTTCCCGGGAAAGGAGGAGAGAGAGAGAGAGAAAAAAAACCCCAAATTCCCAAAACCGTACCACGTAGTATATCCCCTCACGGGTGGGTGTAATTGGCTCGCACATCTTTGCCGGGAGCGGCGGAACGACTATCTAGGAATATCCCCATCACCCTCACCTTGGACCATCAATTCTTCCGAACCTGCCCCCTTTCCCTTTACATCCACCCGCTCCCCCTTTTATCCGGCCCGAAAACCACTGCCTCGACCAAACAGGGCCAACACAGACTAACGCACACAAGGCAAACCTCTTAAACTACGAGACATCCCGAACCATGCCACCCAGGATCGCTTTATCTCATATTTCGGGCCCTGCCTGGGTCGGCCGAGTCAGCAAAGGATATTGCAAAGATTTCAGATAATCCCCCACATATTTCGTTCTTCCTCTTTTCCTCCAAAACGTTAAGAGGACCATTCCTCACGTTTCCAGACTTTTGGATTCTCCCGGTAGATGTCTCATCATTCGTGCGCACCCTTCTCACTCTCCCCCCCCCCTCCTTTAGCTTCGTCTCCCCGAGGCTCCTCTCCATCCATCGGCCTCTTCCACCCAACCCCATCTAGTATCCGTTCCAAGAAGTTTTGCTGACTCTAGAAACGACTTTCACTCTACAAGCTTATATGTATTATTTTTTGTAGACTTTCCCATCCCACAGCCATCGTCATTTTCCTCATCCCTGTACGAAAAAAATGAAGGAGCGATTATTTATTTTTTGTGTCTTTGCGGACGCTCCATGCTTTATTGGCGTGGTTTGGATTTTTTTCTCTCTTTTTCCTGGATATTTGGATGATATTTGTTTTTTGAGGGCAAAGATTGATGGCTCGGTGGGAGGGTAACTCGTGTTATTTTCGATGTGAAAACTGCGGCAATTTCTCCCTTCTTGTTTACGTGAAAATTTTAAAAATAGACCATCATTGCTTCCCTTGCAAGTTAGATGTTAAAATTTTGCAGCTGGATAAATCTCATTTTTGATTTCCTTGAATTCTCCAATGGTGTTTTTTTTCCACTGCATTAATTTCGCTTTGCCTGAATGAATTTGAGCATGCCTACTCCTCGTGTGCTTAATTTCTTAATTGAATTATCGCAATACAGTTGAAGTCCTAGTATAATCATGATTAAATCTTTGAAAATGCTAAGAAATGAATGAAATAATTAGTTCACAGGTTCAAATATTAGGTCAAATATTCCCTTTGCCAGTTTATATCCGCCGGCACGACACCGTTCTGGGGACTTAAATACAAATAAATATAGAGTTAACATTTGTATTCTTCGATAATCGTGACCATTGCCTAGAATTGTTTATGTCGTAAGATCCGATATTTCGGAGATTTAAGACGCGGTGCAGTGCAGTAGTTACCTTCCATACAAGTCGATTGGTTAACGTTTTTCCAGAACGAAAACGTTCTCATAGATGAACCATGTTAATATAATATTACTTCAACTCGTTTGATAAATGTTTCAAAATTTCTGTCAAGTCAACGATATGCGTCGATTTAATCATGGCCGTATATTTATTGACAGTTTCTTCTCAAATAAACTCCGATCCAGTTATTTTCCGCTGAATTTGCTGTGCCGTTCTGTCTGATTTCTACATTTCCCCCATCCGTTTCTAATTTTCAAAATAAAATTGAAAGAATTCGGGGAAATAATTTTTGGGGAAAAATCTGGTTTCGCGAACGGGCGGTGGAGATTCATGCTAGTTGAATTTCCGAACAGAAAAATCTTTCATATCGTCGACTTAAAAACCCCTCGCTCGTCGTCCCATTCCGCGTGACGTAATGCCTATAGTCCTCGCCCTCCATTCCCCACCCTTCCGTTTAGAAAAAAAAAATATATATATATATGGTGTATATTATATAAATATATATATGTACATTTAAAAAAAAAGAAGAATTTTTCCGAAGGAGCAGTTAAGCCGTTTCAGCGTCAAATACCTCCCCGGATATATGGGAGGAAGCACGTGCTTTTAATGCTCCGGGAAAACTCTCTTCCGCGACCCCATAGAATCCAACCCTTCCTCCTTCCCACTCCTTCACCCCAAACTCTCCCCTCCTCACCTCACTCAATTTTCCGTTCACCTCTCAATACTCCATTCCGCCCCACCTGACCGCCAAATTCCCCCCCCCTCTTCCACTAAAACCTCTCCCCTGCACGCTATTCCCATAACCCACCACCCCCCCTTTAACAGCCGAGCACACAGGCGCACACCAGGGGCCTGGCCCCCATATTCCCCCGTCGACATATTCCTTTCTACGCCTCCTACCTCCACATCTCTCCTGCCCCCCCCCCCTTCCTTCCCAAACCCACTCTTACCCTGTTTCGCGCGCCACCTGCCCCATTTAACACCTGCCCCAATCTTTCCCATTTGACACTTCACGCCAAGAGTTTTTTTTCCGGGGATAGGCGTTGAAAATAATTATGTGCCAGAAAGAGGAGAGCTGATATATATTTAGGTCTGTTTTCATCTCTTTTGATGACGCTTTTATTTTTACGCGCCTGCGTCTCTCACTTTCACCCCCGTCCACTACGGTTTTCAATGCACTAGGAGTGGTGCCGTTCGCAACTTGGGGTCAGAGTCGCAGAAAATGGCGAAAAGAGGAACATGTCCTGAGAAATGGGGTGGAGGTTGATCGCCATTCCTTCCGCAAAGTGAGAAAAATGACACGTGTGTCCATGCATTTCAATGGGCCGACCTTCAAAAACTCCTCTGTCGTGGAAGAAAGTTGAATTTCTTCATCTCGGGAGGCGTGTGAATCTGTTCTCAATCCGTTCCGTTCAACTCTCGGTTCGTGCCTGCGTATCGTAGGATTCCTGTATTATGATTAATTCCAAGTAATGATCCTTACCTTCGGGCATAAATTTCGGTCTCAATGGAAGCCTCTTCGGAGGAATTCTCTTCGATAGTCACGCGGTTCATGCATTTTATTTCAAAACTTCCGCCATCATTGTGTGCGAACTCGCCGGTCTTGCGAAAACCCATGTCGTGTTCAAGGAAACGTTCACTGCGAGCACAGGGATCTCGGCGATTGAGTAAAGATGTCTATTAGTTGCGGGGGGGGGGGGGAGGCGTGCGTCGACGTTTCAAATCCAGTTGTTGCGCGCAAAGGTATGTATTTAAGGTCACAGACGGACGAAAGAGCAATTTTCCCTTCAGTTTGAATTGTTTGAAGAATGAAATCCTGGGAAATCATAAAAAAAATATGTGGCGTGTTTCGCAACCCGGCCTCCGCCGTTGAGATGACACCACCACTCTTGTGTGTGCAATTTGGGATGAAGGTCTCTACTAGGCCACGGTTCTATTCAAAGCGGGGATTTGCCACGTGGATACTTTTCTATCTAAGCCAAAGTTTACGGTGTGTCAGCCATTTTGTCCTCATCCCACTTCTTGGCTTCGGCTTTTTGGGTTATCATCATTCACTGGTAACAGGTCTAGGAATTGCAATCAGTTAAAAACGATTTGGTGGCCGGCATCACAACATTAGCCTATTCCTCTCCCACTCCTACCCATATCGGCAAGTTTTCTAGTGCCCTCCTTGTCCTTGAGCGAGGTGAAACGCTGACAAGATGGCATAATCTAAGTACGAAACAAGTCCCATTCCGTTTCTGCAATATCAACATTTTGCGGGGGTCTGGAATACACCGTGATGGAAGGCCATTTCCGACAGTCGTTCCCGTCGCCAGCCCTCGTCCCCTCCCCCTCTTGGGATTCGCAAAGATAATATAATGTCATCCCCCCCCACCCCCACACACCACCACGATAGCTTTCAAAGCGCAGGACGGCATGCACACAAATTTAAGGTGCGCCGAGACGGGGCCCCGTGCAGCGAGCGGCAGCGACGGCGAGAACGAGCATAAGGGAGGGGCAAAAAAGTGAAGGAAAAAAATGGCGAGAAACCTCGGCGAATGCATTCTGCGCTCTTCATTACGTTGGGGATCAAGACACATACGGCGCTGTCTGCACGTAGAGGCGGACGGGATGCTGGGATGTGGAGGCAAGGGGGGGGGGGGCGCGATTACAAACGGGTGGGGGCGGAAGGGGGGTTTTGTGAGCGAGCGAAAGAAGGACACCTACACGGGTGGAGTCGAACTCTATCCTTCCCCATTCTCCCACGTTGAGTGGGAAATGGTTTACGATGAAGACACCAGATGGCAATGGGTGGGAGGGAGGAGTTTTTTTGGCCAATGGTTATGGAGTACAGAGAGAGAGAGAGAGAGGGAGGGAGAGATTTAGTAATGGTTTGGCGTCGGAAGGAGGGAGGGGTGCAGGTACTACAAGGGTGTGGGAGGTGGGAGGAGGGTGGCATAGGTGTGGAAGAGCAGAGCGATGGAAGTACGATACTGGGAGGGCGTCGCTCTATTTCGATCGAAGGGAGCAAACCGACGAATTTTCATATTCAAGCGTCCACGTACACATCTACGATTATGACGGTGGAACGGAAAGAAAGAGGGGAAAAATCAACTTATCGACAAAATGATTTTTTTTTAATTCCTGAATGCAACGGGTGGCAATGAACATCGATGAAATATTACACCGACGATAAATACAATGAAATAACTACTCAATACTGATAGAAAAAATTATAGTGATGGCTCGATAGGCCACATAAAAGAGACAAGAGATGTGGTGACATGGGTTAGCCATTATTTTGTTCTTGGATTCGTTCTTATCCAGTCCAGATGTCCGTTGAACATAATTGTCTCGTAACTAGCATGTATCTCGTTCCTGGAATACACTCCTCTTAAGAGGTACTCACCCAAACCGTGTATTGTTATCTATTTGTTTAAGATATTAAGGCCGTAGTTTGTTTTTTCATGTACGTATAAAAATGAGATCATTTTCCTCATCATTCTCATCTCCCAAATGAGTTTCAATTTTTAAATCTGCTTTAGATATGTTAGATGTTAGTCAATAGAGGTCGTGCATTTTTTGCCGTGAGTTTAATTTGTCTGTAGCATGATGAAGTAAAGCCGTACTCTTAAGCTATTCAAAGTTTCCCTTAAAAGTATATTTCAGTGGTTTTTGAATGTTGGCTCTGTATGCACGAATACATTCTATGACAAAAATATATATTTCCAATTTGGTTTTGTACATCAAACGAGCCCAAGGAAAAAACCATTGAATTACTTAAACATGCAGAAGCGATAAAGGCTTCTTAGTACATTTTGTCTTAATTGTTTACGAAAATATATTTGAGTGGTTGGCGCACTTACTTTAACATAAAGGGTGTGGGGGTTAATTTTGCAAAAACGATTGGAAAGTGCCGAAAATCATGCTCCACTCTCGCGTAATTCATGAAAAGAGGGGACTTAATAAAGTCCTTCACCAGGTAACGATCAAGAGAACGTGTATCCTCGGCGCGCTGGGTTGCCCGCCCCTACCCATGTGGGCGAAAGGGAATTGGGGGAGGGGGGGGGCGCCGCCGCGGGGGTCCGTGGGGTGTGGGCGAAGGGCGGATCGGAGACTCCGGGAGGGTGAGGGTGGGGTTTTTAACGCCGGACGTGGATAATTGAAATCTACCGCAACACAGTTTCGCACTAGCCAATACTGCCAGCTTTGGATAGAAGGGATGGGTTGCTCCTATAAATAAGACAAGGCTCAACCTCATGGCTTTTCTGCGCTCCATACCTCCGCCAATATCTCCCCTCTCCCCCCCGTCACCTCCCTCTCCACTCTTGCGGTCGCTTTGCTCCCCGTGGCACACCCACTCCACCTCTTTGCAGCGAAGGACTTCTTTCCTCACGTTCTTGTTCTTTGGCAGTCACTCCGGTTCCATTTCCGTGGTGGTGTTTTTCAATGGGTCTGCTTCGCGTAGCGTGACCTTAGATTATATAAGCCGCCTCAAGAGTGGAAATTTTGTAGTTAAATTCGTCTGTGCCGGATCTTGTTATTTGGAATTCAATAATAATTCGGAAGAAATCCACAGCCGAAGTTCCTCATTTCGGTTTCCCTGTAATTTAATATTTTTTCGCAGTAATATAATACCTTGAGGGACCCGGACTACGTGACGCATGGCACTGAAATATACTCATCATTGGTGATTACATTTGATTAATTGGCGTCCGTATCCCCTCTGTTACGTTGACTTATCTATTTAGAATTTCGTTTTGTGGATTGTCATGGAATGAAATTGACTTATTATCGAGTTCTTTTCAAGCTTACCGTATCAGTTTTCGCGAAATACTTGTGAGGATTTCTCATGCCCGCGAGTACAATGATGCGGGGTCTTAAATTTAACGCCTCTCTGGACATAATGCCGCCATGTACAAACTCAGCACAATTGATGTTATTATTTTTCTTTCACTTCCTGGAATCTTGTTTGTCCGATGATTCTTCTCGACATGCATCCATTTTCACTTTTTCGTCCTCGGATTAAACACGTTTCCGGTGCCAGTTTATCAAGCAGGAACCTCATACGGTTGCTGTTGAAAACCATCGACTCGCAAAAACTGGCCTTTCCGTTCGTCGCATTTTTGTTTTGCATTTCCACTTGGGTCATCTCTCTTTCTCTTTCCATTCCCGAATTTCGTTACTCCCTTCTCCCCGCAAAGCTTACACTCCACTTTCGTTTTTCTTTCTCTCTCTCCCTCTCATCTCAACCCCCGAGAACATCCGTTGACTCTCTCTTCTCTCAACCCTCCGACCAAACTGCAAATATTCATCCTCCTAAAATTCCCCCCCACCCACCCACTCTCTCCAAAGTCCCCGTGCGGTTTTCCGCAAAACCACTCTGTCCCAGTCGCTGGCGATGTTTCTTTACACGGTTTCATCCAGGAGAACTGTCACTATCATTGAAGTCTCTGGCGCTTTTTAAACACGATTTCAGGCGATTCTCTCACACACTTTATATTTTCCCTCGTTCCCTCCGTTGCTATTCGTTCTCACACAATTAAGGAGCTCTATCAATAATCACCAACTCTCGTGCGTCGAATAATTGAATTTTTACTTGGAACTGTCTTCCATTTGTAGATATACATGATGTTTTTATTACTGATCCATGCAATGGAAATGTCCGTCTTGTTACCGAAAAACTAATAATTTTCCTTTCTGCTCTGTTTCCCAAGTCGCGAGTCACTTTAAATGGTGAGGATTGGGAATAGTGCGTATTGCCAAATGGACATCCTCTTGATAAGTATGAAATCACTGACGTCATTGTTGGACTTTCTCTTAGGTTTGTAACATTTGACCCTTCAGGAATTCTTGCCGCTTGGAACAAATAAGGTGTTACTTAATTCGCTGAATATTTCACCTGATTTATTGAATGGCTCTTGGGCAATTCTCTTCCACGCACAAGAGGTATATATTTCCATAATGCCTGCATTGCCATCGGAGGTGATGCAACATTCATAATCGTTTGAATAAGTGCACCCGTGATCGTCTCTCGGTGAATCAGGCATAAGTATCGTTTTTAAGTTTATCGGGAAAATGCGTGCGAATCGCCGCTGGGCATTTCGAGGGTGAGGGCATTTTTTTATGCCCTTGCGCCTTTCATTTTTGTCTTAAGTCAAAGTTTGATCAATTTCTTCCACATTTTTAATTTCAATTTCTTGCTCACGCAACAGTTTTGATTACATTTGTCCAATTTTACATTCGATGAAAGCCATTAGATTTTTCCAGAGGGTTCCCTCATGAACGCGTGCAATAGCAATCTCACGTTTGCCGTTTTGAGTTTATTTGCCCAGCACCAGTTTGTCACCTTGTACGATTTATCGGCAAATTATCGGTCAAGATTCGACCTCGCATTGTTAGTTTCCCACGGCGAGAGGAGTCGACGGAAATGACTCACACCCGCATCAAATCTATGAACCCCACCAAAGTGCAGATCGAGTGGAGACTGAATCGCAACGCATCAGGGCGGCCTAGGGGTTTTACGAGTTCCCGACCGGCGGTTTAAGCTTTACCTCCGCACATCTCCCCTTTCCTCCTCTCCTCCCGGACACAAAGGTCCAAGGAAAGAGCTCTCCCGAATCCTCTCTGTCCTTTTTTTTAAAAAAAGGGCGCGGGAAGGGTGAAGCCCCTTTTTCTTTTCCGCCAGGGACTATGGTGGCACCGGCGAAGGACCCTCCCTCTCTGCCCTCTCCCCACGGGGATCCTTCCCACTCTGGCATACCCTGCCACGCACCCCCACTTCGCCCATCCTCATCCCTTCCCCGTCTTGATGGATAACCGCTCGTCCTCTCTTGCGGTCAGTGCTTTTCGCCATCCTCCCTCCCATCCTCCAACTCCCTGCCCCGCACTCCCAAGCCCTTCCCCTTTTCAAGGATTGTCGGCCGAGCCAGGAGCGCTCATACGAGCAGGAGAGGCTCGAGCGGTGAGGACCGTGAGCCAGCCTCTCATCCTTCTCTCCCCACACCACACACCCCACCCCGCTCCCTTTCTATTCTCGTGGTTGAATAGGTTTTCCGGAGGGATAGAGAGGGGCTTTTAGGAGGACGCCGAGTGGGGACGTGCGGGCTCCATCCCCCGCGACGATCGTTGCGTCTCTCGCATGTCCCTCCTCGTCCCTGCCCCCCAAACCTCCTCGCTTCTCTCCCAAACCCTCGTCCTCTTTCCCTTCCACTTGGAGCCATAAAGCTTTCATTGGCCCGCTCGTGATTACCGATTTCTTGGATATATAGGCTGAGTGCCCCGGGATGGCGGCACTATTTCGGGGCTTAAATCGTTTTATCGCGGCGGAATGTTTCAGCGGGTCCAATTCATAAGGTGATTAGTTGTGAATATTGCATCGGAGAATCTGCTGGCTCGCCTTCGACCTGTAAGGTATCTACTGCGCGGCGGAGGAACATAATATATTCGGGAATGACGACGTGAGTGAGTTTTCCAGGGATAATTTCCTAGCGTGGTTATTTTATTTCCTTTGGACACAATATTTTTTAAAGTTGAAAGCTTAAGTTTTAAAGGTCTCTGTTAAATTTGTTGCACCAAAAGTCATCGAATTTGAGTCTCATACCTTGCTGGGTCAATTTTAATGGCTATAGAAAGGTCCAAACAGAACGACGTGTCAGTATCTTCGATAGATATTCATTCTTTCAAAAGAAATGCACGCTTCTTCTTGGATATTAAACTTTCACTGAGAAAATGACAATGTTCTTTGCTTTCATCGTGTCTTAAATCTATCTGGCGGATGTCTTCGTGAAGTTAATTGGGTTAACATTTGATTGTTACTCTTTCTTGTAAATAAATACTCAATGATGTCTTATCACCAGTAGTGAGGGGGTAACGGTAGAAAATTTGCAATTCAAATCGAATATCATTTTCTCCAAAACTTTTATCGGAAACTCCGGGTGAAGGTGCGTGTATTTTCTCATTGCATTTCGACCGCTTCCGTAAGATTTGCCCTTACAACTTACAGTCCATGGTCAACTTTAATTCAGATTCTTTTGCCATTATCGAATCTTCACTCTTGCAGTGCGACAAAGGGGCGTACATATTTATTCCATTGCTAAAACATTTTTTAAACCATTTTGTTCAAACAATATCTGGGCTCGATTGCTGGCACGCTGCACTCGTTCGTCTCGACAATACGCGTCATGCCATTGGAAGTTTTAATCAAAATCTAATACTGATGGATGGGAATACTATCTTTCGCTGACACATCCTTAAGCCGCGCACGAGAGAGGGAGAGAGCTATTCGATCCGTTACGACCGAATTTCCTTTCTTTCTATTTCCTTCGATTTACGTATTCATACGGCTGTAAATATTAGATTAAAACTCGTCCCAGATTTAACGGTAACTTCGCCCCTCCCCACACGCTTGCGAAAAGCTTCTTTTTAGGAGCGTATTTCAAGCTCAACGCCACCGGCTAATCGAATCTCATCCGGATCAGCGTATATCAGACTTTTTCGCCGCTCTCGCGAGTCGAGAAGCCGCGGAGAACTTTTTCGGTCTTTCATCAACATTTACGGAAAGTTATAACTCACCCGACTACTTTCGCCCATCAAGGATTAAAGCATGATGGCCGACTTTTCCCGCGGGTTAATTCACGGGCTCCCAAAAGTTAGTCCGGGGACCTGGGATGTTGGATTTCCCTTCGGTGGCCGCCGGCTCTTTGGTGTGTGTGTGTGTGAGGGGGGAGGCGGAAAATTCATATTAACGGTGCGGCTTCGGATAGATAGACATCAATATGGGTTCGTCATGAATTAAGTACTTGGGTGGCGAGAATTCCACCCTCAACTCCCCAACCTTCCCATCCTCCCCTCCCGGCGTGCCGAAAAACTTTTCGAAATATTAGCTTTTATCCCGACGCATGCATCTTTTACACAAGGAACCTCATTAGTCTGCCATCCATTAACCATCCACAAGCACACAACCCTATCCCGGCGACGTTCTTCCCCTCTCCCCCACTCGAACCAATTTATGTGTATCTGACACCAAGGCTGCTCTCGCAAGACCCTCGCCACCACCCTCCATTCACCGCAGTCCCCTCCCATCCCTCTCCCTTTCCCCTCTCTAGTCTGTAAGCTTTGAAAATATTAAGTAGATTTATTCTTGGAAAGTTTTAAATTTTTAACTTTATATCCAATTTGGTCAACACAGAGTTGTAATTTGAAATTGTATGCTCCATCTATTTTTGACATTGTACTCCCTTAAATTCTTGAGTGGCTCTTCTTCTTTGATAGTCAATGGCCACGTTCTAAATAATTATTTCAAAGTACATATTTTTGAATGATGTTAATTTAATAATTAATAGTAAGAAGAGAATGTATTATCATGTTTTAATAACTTGTCCATGAGTGTTGAATACTTTGTTTAGATTTAGAACATGTCGGAAATGGGTGTTAATTATTTCGCCATTGAACTCTGGTATATATTGTTTTGCTTAGTGTTTCAAATAATTGAGAGGAAGTCTCTATATTACTTTAGTGGGAGGAATGGTTAAATTTTTCTTCTGTGGGCTTTTCTTGATATCGCCAATCCCAGTTCTGGCTGTCCCAGTTAGGTAGTAGATACCTACCTAATGGTGTTGTGATGCATTCTGATAGAGTTAAGAATATAATCACAGAAAATTGATATCATCATGAATTGTAACCCAAGTACCGTTATGATCCTCAATATTATTGGCTAATATTAAAAGGAATTTTTTGAGAATTTTTAGTGCATTAAATAAATAATAGTCGTGCACTGTGATTGATATGAAATTCCAAAAACTGCTCAAAAATAAATCGTGTTTTTTCAAGCAGTCTCTCTTGGAGGCTTTTTTGGCTAATAAAATTGAGTTTTATAAGATTAAATTACACACCCATTCAGTTGAGCAGATTCGAGCAGTTGTTTCGCTTGTTTCATAAATAGTCTAGTCTCTTCATTTTCATTTTTCCGAGTATCACATTTTCATAATTTGAATGCACCGGTATCTTCTATAATCTTTCGTTTTCTTGTCGTGAGTTATGAACTGAAATCGTGTGGTTTATGCTGCAATTGTATTGAATTCGATCGTTCAAGAGCTGCAAATACTGAATTTGTTTCTCGCCCTGTCCCTCTGTTGAGGTGCCGACGTTCGGATTCACTGGCTAAATGATTAACACCGACATTTTTGTCGCACATGCTGTGTATTTGGAGCATCCAAGAGGAGAAGGGGTACCACTCTGAAGACCCTATCTTCCAAATGGATCTCACCCGTTCCCAACCAGATAGATATGCCCTCTCCTAAAGACCGTTCGACTCGGTGATTTCAATGCGGGTTTGAATGCACGCACTGGGGTTCCCAGGTGAAATTTCAGTTAATGTTTTGGAGAAAATGTGATTCTAAGTGTTCGGAATTTCACGAATGTGCGGGGGGGGGATACTTCATGATTGCATTCTTTGCGGGATTCCCCTGCACGGACGATTTTTTTCGAAGGCGAGGGAATGCGTGCATGATGATGCGCGTTGAAGCGCCGGAAACGGTCTCAGCACCACAGTCCCCCCGCTCCCTTCCTCTCCCCCCCTCCCCCTCGCCCCACCCCCTCCCCACGGTCGGGGGAGGGGGTGAGGCGAGCACTCCGTTGGATGGCGAACGGGGCGACGACAACGTTGACATTTAGTTTTCTCTCCGCACCACCCCCACCACCTTCCGCCGCCCCATCACCCCCACCACCCGCACCACCCGCACCACCTGAACGCAGGGCCGTCGGGAGCGTACAGCCCCGTGGACGGGGCCTCCATGGGCTACATGATGGACGGGGTGCAGGGCGGAGGTGGAGGCGCGGGGGGCGGACCCCCCATGATGCACCACCGCCCTCCGCCCCCGGGGGATCCGGCGGCGGCGGCGGCAGCTGCGGCGGCCGCGGCCGCCTTCCACAACGAGTACCACTACCCGCCTCAGTACTACGGACACCACCTGTAGTGCGCGGAGGCCGGAGGCGGACACCGGGGGCGGAGCGCGTCCCCCGGCGAGAGCCCCCGCCATCCCTAGAGCAAAGCAGGTGAGTAGAAGGGGGCTGGTTCTCCATTTGGGTATTATTGATAGATGAATACATCTACAAACACGCACGCTCGCACATTGCTAGTACCATAAATACTCGACCGTACTTTCTCTCACGTTTAGTCGAAAACTTCTTGGACTTAAAACTTCAAGCGGAGTTGTAAATCATCTGAAAACAGCTTTAATTGTAATGTAAAACTTTCATATCCGCATGCTTTGAAATTTATATTTATAGGAGAATTTATAAGGCATGTTGACATTAGGAGGGTATGAACTTAGAAATGACTTGTTGATATGTAGGATGTCAGGTTGTTTTGTTTTAATGCTGCGTACGTGGGTATAAAAAATGGCAGTCCTGGTCCTCTGAGTCCACCCAGAAAACCTAATTCTAACTGGTTTCTTACTGCTATTAATAGTAAAATGAAACTTGTCTGGATAGAATATTTATATAGCTGTTGATATCACATATCCTGTATTGTAAAATGCTCTGGTCAATGCTAAATGGGTCGTTTTGAAAGCCTGAATAGAGTTAACCAAATGGGTGGACTCGTATTACTAGATTGATTTGCTAATATATGGTTCACCACGTACTAACATTTACGGCATCTGATTCAGAGTGATAGTCCCTTCCTTCTCTCTGTATATTTGACATTTCTATGAACAAAGAAAGTCATAGTCTCAATTTCTGAGAGAGATCACTGGGATTTATACCCAGGAGTCTTCAGTCTACAGCCTCATACACTTTCTATCCAGTAAGCTACCCGTTCACTTTGCCTGTGCAACTATAAACATAAAATGCACAATTGTTAAGAGAGTAGTTTTTATGAACTCAAGGCATTCTTCTTTATAAACTATTTAGGAGAACACTTCAAAAATATCAACTAAACATTTGCTCCTTGTTCTGTTTTGTTCTGTGAGTACACTGTGGTTTAATTAGGCAAGTACATGTTGTGCAATATACTAATGGAACAATTATGTGCTAACCGCCATTCTATTTTCGAACCATATTGACACTTCGAATTAAAAGAGTGAATATAGATGGAGACACTACGTAATTAATGGGTTGCTGATATGTCTATGACATATTGTCTACATGGAGGGTTTAATAGCAGCATTTTAAAGTAATTTTAGTCCATGTGTATCTCAAATTGTAACAACATAAATCACTTAACTTTTAAGTTTCAAATGGTTAATGCAGCTGTTTTAAGGTAATTCTATAATGCCTCCTCAAGAAAAACATTTTATAAGGAATTACCCCAGTAAATTATAGCACATTGGTTGAGTTTGAGTTGAAGTGATGAATCCAAATCTACCATTGTGTCGGTTTTAGTTTTATTTCACCTTCTTTGGTAAGGGTAATGCAACAGACGTAAAGCCATCAATGTCTGTCGGAAATCTTTCTCTCTGAGATTGTTGAAAAATCTAAATTTTTTAGTCCACTGGAAGTTTAATGTGATTTTATTGCCTAAAGCAGCTGTGTTACAATCTTGCTTTCATACCATTTTCAAGTTAAGATACACGGAATTCTCCGTGGCCATTTTTGTAGCTGTTGGGTATGTAATACCTTCCGTGGAAGACAGCACCTACCACTTATTTATCGTAGATTATGGTCAACTTCTCCGAATTTGTGTTTGAAAACTTAGATATCGCACTAAATACGATTTTTTTTGTCTCAATTTCAGCCGTACTCCCCGGTTCTTCAGTCCGCCGTCAAGTTCTGATGGCGCTAGTCCCATTTGCAACCCCCCAGGCCCTTCCGTCGTGAGTGAGGAGAACATCGACCCTTGGAGCCGAGTTCGTGCCCCGGCGGCGGCGACCCCTCGCGTGAGACGACGATGGGGAGTGTGAGCCATGGACACCGGGGAACGGTTTACCTTACAATGTATACGGGAAACTTAAAAAAAGAAATTGATTTGTCATGTGTTGTGTCGTCTCGCCGCTGTATCACTTCGCTCCATGGAACACTGGTGCCACCACAATGAAAGGGAGAAACAACGCCTCATAATCAACTACTTAAGAAGACCTATTAAAAACCCTCCCCCAAAATGTAGATCTACGGCGTTTTTGTCCTTAAAAAAAAGAGTAATTAGTCTACATCGTTAGGGGAAGATGGAAGCTTTTACTAAGAGCCGTGCTTGGTTGGAATCGGAGGAGAATACCCGAAGAGGAAAACCTATCGTGTCGCTTGAAGAAGTCTCCTTAGTGGTTGAATTTCGGCACAAACTAATGTCGTTTTTCAAATGTTTTAGGCTTGAAAACCCTTTTTTTATAGTTAAGATTTTTTCCACGTGAGCCTGGACGAAGTGATGACAAACTCTCAGACACATCAAGCTCATACTCGATATACGTCTTGTCTAATGCATCATGGGAGATGTGGAACACTTTCTTAAAACATGAAGAGTATACGAGATATAAGTGAATAAATATATTGTGTTGTGTGTTCAAAAAGATAAACAAAGCCATGAAGGTTAAAATGAAGTGAATGAAGGGTTGTGTTTGGCGTTCGCGCGTTTTTTGGCCGAAGACTCTCCTTTGTATCACACTTCTTTTTGTTTTCTCAACGGGAGGTGGAGAAAAATTAAAAAAAAGGAGAGGGTGACGTCACGCCGTGTGCTTTCTAAGTAGTGTGAGACTCCTCAGAGGTAAGAAAAAAAACATCCCTGTAAAAGAAAATACTTGTGTGTGTTAGATTCCCTTGTTTGTTTCATTCGTGCAAGTGAGATTGTGTTGGATGTCGTTAGTGGAAGTGGTATTGCCTCCTCATGGAAGCTTGTGGAACAGTGCCGGTGGCGTAAAAGCAAAATTGCGGACAAGGCGGCACTATTTTTGGGCCCGGCAAGAGCCGAGTGAATGGAGGAAGGGCGCGCGCGAACAGTTGTTTTGTGGTAACATGTGGTAAGACTGATTTCTTGGCCATCACAAAACCTGGCTGTCATGAATTGTTTTCCGCTCAATTTTCAACGGCTGGTTTCATTCAGAGAGAGAGAATGAGTTTGTTTTAAAGCATTCGTTTTAATTTCTCCGCGAAGACATAAAAAAAAGAGTATGGTTGTTTTTCGATGGCCTTGCAAAGGTGAAACTGGAACACTTGAAGAGTAAATAAGTGTGTTTTTTTCCACTCAGTGGATGTGTTTTCTTTTTTTTTAAGATAATAATCTTAAAATGCGTGAGAATTAAAATTATTGAGAGGTTTGAAATACGGACATGGTGCAATCCCCGTTTGGAAGTGAAATGGATTCCATAGTTTACGCTTGTGCCACACCTTGTAAACGAGGGCGCCATCCTCAAGAAACGTGGAGACTACAAGGAGACTCTTTGGAACCGGTGAAAAGAAGGTTTTATGAACGCACAGTGATTAATTAAATGGGCGTGACAGCGATAGAATTTTAGGAGTGCACATGAGAGTTGAATATGTCGTGTCCCCTTTAACTCTTACCAATACTTCCTATTTCCGCCATCTTCTTCACAAGTCCACGTCGAAGAAAATCGTAATTCTTCAGATTTTGTTTGTTCGCTTATTCTTCCGTTTCGAGGAAATTGTATAAAAAAAAGATTTTAAAAGTGCAAGAGCCGTATTTAAAAGTAGTTTACGAGACGTAAGGGAAAGTGAGACATAAGGTTTGAGAGTTCGGCCTCCCCTTCTTAGTTTTTTTCACCTCGAGCCTGCAGAAAGTCGATTATCTTTTCATATGTATTGAAATGAAGTGATCATCTACCTCCACCATTCCCGATTCTACTTTCCGCCAATCTGTTTGGAAGATTCCTTTTTCGTCTTCTCCCATCTTCCAGCTAGCTATTTGTTGGTATATTTCAGTATCGTTTACACTCAAACGAAAAGTTTCGCCATCGAAGCGCGTCCAGGAAGTAAATGAAAGCGAATTGAAATTGAAGGGACGACTTAATCATAAGCCTCAGTGGCCATTCTCAGCTCCCAAGGATGAGGACACGCAGACAGAAGTTTGAGGTAGCGAAGTTGGATCTGAAGGGAATATGAAAACATTTGTAGTAATAATATATATATTATATATATATTGATGATGAGAAATAGGCTGGTCCACTCTGATGCATAAACAAGAGAATGTTCTGTGTTGGCTTGTGGGTTGGAAGGAAGAAAAACACCTGTGATCTCCCCTCTTCAAACAAAAAATTGACAAAACTGTGTCCCTCGCGAGGGCCTCGTAAAAATTCGATCCTGCGGAAGAAGCATGAAAGATAGTTGTTGGCATGAATGATGAGCGGAGATTTCCAAAAAATAACGAAACATTTACCGAAAGAGGTACGCAAAGTAGTTCATAGGTAAGAAACTTGTCCTCCTAACATTTTAGAAAAAGAAAACCCTTTGAAACATTTTTCCGATTTTTGTAGACCTTTGGGAATCCCCCTAGGGAAATTTGAAGGTATCCACTACAGGAGAAGACCTCTTTCCATTTCAGGCGAATGGATCATGTTATGATTTTCGAGAATCCTCACAAATGTTCTTAAACCCGTCCGGTCCGAAGAAAAGATCCCCTTCTAAGTAATTGTCCTCGTTCATTAAATTATTATCCCCACTTACCCGCTCACATTATTAACATCTCTCGTCTCCTACCTCTCCGTTAATACATGAAATCCGCGTAATGTTCTTCATTAACATGATTTTCAAAGGTTGTGCTGTTGGGAAGAGAGAGAAATACATAGTTGTTATAACTGTTGTGCTTTTTTATATAAAATGAAACCTGGAATATTTGTCCGCCTTTGACAACGATCATCCTCCTGGAAAACGCACGTTAGTGACCGGGGAAAATCTTCTGCTCACTCCCTAAAGATCAAGAAGAGAACTATAATTGTGCTGTAAGAGCAAGTATTCAGTTTCTTTTGTATTACTTCAATGCAAGTCTTAAATGACCTCGCCTTGATTCGGGGAAAGAGTTGGTCATAAGTATACGATGTAATGTACGTCTTGGGCGATGTCCAATGTATATTTAGTGTACCGCGTGGCAAAGATATTTTGATACGATGTTATCCCTATTAATACTATAAATAATAATAGTTCATAACTTTTTTGATCGCTTGATGAGAGAGCGAGTTAAAAATTTTAACAGCGTCATCTGGCGATATATTCTCCAACCACGTCCTTTGTCAATTTTCATAAATTAACTCTTTCCCCGACATTTGCCGAGAGTTTGTGGGCGAGTCAGTGCTGTGTGCTCACTCTCATTGGTAGGAAAACTCAAGGAAATGCTAAACGATACGTAACCGAAGTATACGACTAAAGAGTGAAATAACTACTACTAAAGAGTATTAAAAAGGAACTACACATTTTTTTAACAAGATGCTATACTATTTAAAAAGAGAAGATTACGAAACCTTTTTGGTGTGTAGGATTTATCGCAGTGTATGGTTTTTTCTCCTTAATGACGTCTGATTTCCTTCTTCCCAACTGTTTGAAGATGAATTTGGAAAACGAATGTGTTTTTATGTTCCCGACTGGAGTGCACGCACCCTTCGTTATCTGGTGACATTGTTTGCATTGTGTCAACATGTAGAAGTTGGGAATGGTGCCACTGAACGGTGAATGTTAAAGAAAAGCATAGCCAAGTCTTTATTTCTCAGATATTTCCAACCTTTTAATCCTATTTCCTGATTATGTTTTCTACGACTTCGAACGGAGGTAAACGAACTTTTAAGAAATGGCGGCAGATCTTGGAAGATGGTGATTTTTACGAGTTGTCGAAAATCGACATTGTAGTTGGTATAAAAATACAAATGAATACGAGAAAACATTTTTTGTGATTATGTTGTTTTGATTAATGGTGGAAAAAAGTGTCGAGTTGCATGAAAATTTATGAATAAGTATCATGAGAAAAAGCATAAAAAAATTAAAAACGGACTGGGACTTGTATATAATTATACATATATAAAAAACTTTTGCTGTTAAATCACCCGTATTTGTTCTTTTATTTTCTCTGTCTTCCCCTTTCACAAATGTCCTTCCAAATGAAGAAACACCGAATAAATGTTCTTTTGCGTCAAGGCTGTGGGTTGCTTCCAATTCCCATAGTTGGCATCAAGAGTGCTGCAAGATTTAAGCTCAGAAGTGTTCATTTTTGTCTTCATCAACTACATAGCCGTAAGTTGCATTGAAAAATACTTTTTGGAGATTGTTAACTTCATAACTGTTTATGATTTATCGATTTCTCTTATTTTCTAGTCTTCAATTTCCCACGGAAACGTTTTTAATGCTCTTTTGCGCCATGATTGCGCTATTGGTATTATCTTCAATGGACGAATAATTTCCAATATAAGAGAGAGAAAATCCTTTCCTTGAATGAGATTTTTGGAAGATTAGAATGAAACAATTGAAACTTAATTTTACCAAATATTTTGTAAGTGATTGGCTCAATGAGAGAAAGAGTATTGATTGGACCAGAATTCATCGAAACGACAAACGCTGATTAATTATCTTGTTGATCAGTGGTTGACATACCCTTGGACGCCGAATGTCTTGTGAAGCCAGACGTGAAAGGTAAGTCTTACTATCGTTATGCTAAATTTAAGTTTATGGTGCATTCTCTGGATTGTGAAAAAAATTTTTGTAAAAAGTAACGCTCGGCATTTGACAAATTCCAAGACACTACGGGAGATGCCGCAACAGTAACTTTTAACTGAATCATCCGTTAATATGCATTTCAAGGCAACAATTTCAGAGTGTAAAGGTCATTCGCTTTGACCGGGATTATTTTACGTTTCTAAGTGAAGAAAGTGATTCCGGAAGTTTATAATACGTGATTAATGGTTTTTTATTCTCGACTTCCAAGGTAGGTACTTCCAAACGTTTGGAATTTGGGTATCATTTGACTGTACAGTTGTTGAGAAGTGAGGAAGGGTGGGGAAGTAATTTTCATCGGCGTTCAACTCTCTTAAACTAAAGACGAGACGATGTTCACGTCTCACTGTCTTAAAAAACATACAAGTAGAATACCTACTTACTTTGATGTTGTGTCTACCCAATAGATACCGGAGTACCACGGAATATTCTGTCACTACCTGGAGATGACTGAATCCTAATCCACTGTGTAAAAGGTCAGGACAACAGCTACCGAATCTCCGTGACCACGTCGTAATATCCGGTATGTTTTTCCAGCAATTTTATAGCAATATCCGTTAAAAGCTTTGGCGAAATAGAGTGACGACATATCTATTCCTCATGTTCTTTAGGTCTCGTTACATGCATTTCTGATGAAAACCTAAATAGCGGATTATTGGCTGTCAACTCAATGACTTCTCTAATTCGTTTGTAACAACATGTAGTAATACAATACCTCGAAACCATCGAACCACTTGCCACCAACTGTTATTGATTCTGCAGAGCAAAATTCGAAACACGCGAAATATGTCTCCGTCCCTCACATCCTACTCCGACCTCACGTCTATGGCATACCATGATTAATAGTCCCACGGCTTTTAAAAATGCGTAATTTGACCCCCCAAAATACATCTGGTATCGAAACGTAGCGTGAATTCTTCCACACTATCTCACAGGTTCAGGTGTTATATTTGCTATATGAGGTACGACCACACATTTTTGTCAACTTTGTTCTTAAAAGATAATTCCAGTTCTGTAATGTGCTGTGTTCATCAAATGCATGTAGTATAAATGCGTATGATCCGTAAGAGAGGTGGCACTAATGAGAAATTCCATTGCTAGAACGACGAATGCGTTCAAGATGGTATTACGTTCACAGCGAAGACGGCACTAGAAACACGAGCATATTTTCTGTATTTCATAACTAGGGTCAGTCATAGCATCTCTTCAAAAAATTACATCCTTTCAACGAATTAATTATATAAATTATTTATTTTTAATATTACTGTAAAAGTTCCACCACGAGCTTATGATTATTCAAAAGGCATTACCTCGGCACCCAGGAACATACTCGTATATGCTTCATCAATCCTTAATAAAAAAATAGGTCAATTGTATCAATATCGTATAAGGATGATTGTGTGTTTTATATCTGTATATTAGATACCGGCTGCCTTTAATTGGTCTCACGAAATTAAAATACTCAACTTTTTACATTTTTAATGTGGATATTAGCGTTACTGATCCCCTGGGATACCCTAAGATCGCTCTCATGTAGGGAGAGCCTTTACTGTGAGTAATAATACTTTTTTAGTGAAATAACTCATTATATAGGGAATTTGGTGCATTTAATTTGTTATTATTTACGTTACATTGTTGATTTTAAGGCAGTAACGAGTGCAACAAGCGAAGAATATACTGTTACAAATAATTTTTTGACGTGTAGCACAAAAGAGATGATGAAAATAGCCAATCATATTTTGTTTAAATATTGAAGAAATTGTTTTATATTTGCATGTATTGCGTGTATATTTAATGGCGTGGTAATAAAGATTTGGGGAAAGGATCGCTTAATTTGGCATCAATTGTCCCGGAGAGAACAACCTGAGAACAATCTTGCGAAAAACACACCAGTGGCGCCTCAGTATGCCTTATTGGATTCATACGAATAAATACGGAAAATGAGAAATATTGAAAATAAATTGTTTCATTCAATGTATTTCTACTATTTCAACCAGTCTCAATAATCATTTGACTTAAATTTAGTGGAAACACGAACAATGAGAAATTTCTCGCAAAATCCGAGGTCTCAACCTGTGTTAACATAAACAGCCGCATGATTTTTTTTCCCTAACCGTAGAAGCATGTTTTAAAGTACTCCTCGGCCCTCAAAAGTAGTAAAAAGTTAGCTTGCAGCGTTTCATCACTGTCAAAAAGTTTTCCTATCACGATGCGACGAACTCCAGTAATATAAAAAAAAGACAAAAAAAAGGCGAGGCAGAGACGCTCCCCAAGTAATAAATATGAAAAATCCTCACGCTAGGTTGAATCCGTTCAGAAAATTTCCACCCTTTTGCGGGACAAAATTTCCACCCACTGTGGGAGAGGGGGAAAGGTTGGGTTGTGTGGGCGGGGGCAGAAATATACGAGACAGGCCTCTATGCGGTTCAATGCATTGCTTATGAAACTCACAGGGCGGAGGAGGGAAGAAGGAGGGGGACTTGGAATAAACGGGAGATAGGAATAGAGTTTCCGTGGTGAAAAAAATAAAACAAAAGCGAAACATCATCGATATGGTTGACGTCGGGAGGCATAAAAAACAGGAGTGGAGGGGAAAGGAAGGCTCGGGATTTGTTAAGATTATGTTGGGACCCTGGGTTTTGGAGGGGTGAGGGGATTGGGTAAGGTTAAGGCCTGGCGGAAGACAGTTGGGGACGCTTTTCGGAAAGGAAGCGTGGAGGCAGGATTTTGTCTTAGGGAGGGAGCGTTTGTGTGTGTGTGGAGGCAGGGATAAGAGGGTGTAGGACGAGGAGGAGTAGTGTGGAGGGGGAATGGCGGTATAGGCAAAGAGTAGTGAGGTTTTTGGGGAAGGTCACACATCGCTATCTCTCTGCGGCGGTATAAATAAGCGAGTCTATAAACAGATGTTGCCATGGGGAGCCGTTGCAGCGGATGGCGCTAGCGTCGGCCCTCTGGCTCCGCCCTCCCGCCCTACCCATTCTACCGAAGCGCGCCACGCGAGGGAGTCCATTTGGATCGTAACTTTCGCCAGCAATCTTGTTCCCTTCACCTTCCAGTCTAGATTCTGACCAATTTCTTGGTCCCCAAACCGCCCACCCCTCCACATCCCCCTTCCCTTTAACCGAGCCTCCAACTGCCGCCCGCTACCCGTCCCCCCTATTTTCCGACCCTGCGGCCCGCACGGCCAGAATAGCCTCCATCAATCTTTGTGCAAAACCGTAGGACGACTTCTCTCCCCCTTTATTTTTTTCTCCTTTTAAACGCTTCCATTTCACATTCTGCTTATTAAATGGTGATGTCGGCGAGAGAGGGAATATTTCGGATGCGGAAAATCCGCGGAAAATAATGGAACGCAACTGTTTTGCCTGTCTGTCCGTCTGTCTCCCTTGCGGATTTAAATGCACGCGGTTGATGTTATTTTATGAGAGACATTCCACCCGCTGATTTATAATAAATTATTAAACTTTAATTTCAGTCTCTTGTTAGGAGGAGGGGACTTTGGCATAAAAGTTTTAGGCATCATTTGATAGAAAAACATTCTTAGGCTTCCCCTGAAGAAATTTGCTCACTTTTCCAAGCAGAGAAGGCATGGCCCCTGGGATCAATTTTAACTTTGAAGAATTTTGTCGCCTGAAAATTATCGGTTTCGATATGGTAGTCTAGACATCATGAATCCTTGATGACTAAATAAAAGAAATTGGGATGAGCATTGGGTAAAAACTATATAGTTTCTACTTGGCGGAAACGCTTGTGTAAAAAAGTCTCGCAAGAAAATAGCAGTTATTTTCTCTCTCTAACTGTTCAATAAACGCGGACTGATTATGTTGATATTTGCTCTCTGACTTTCTTTTAAATTCAGGAATACAACCAATTATCATATCCGAAGTCATTGGTCAATTTATTAATTTCAATTACAGCGTGTGCATATAATTTCCCGGGCATTTAGGCATGAATTATTAAAAGTAACCTTCGAGCTAGGTGAGTAGATAGGTGAAAAACCATTAATTTCGCGCATTAGTACGTGATAACATCCAAATAGAGGCAAAATTTAAATTGGTTAGTATATAATAATATGATGCGCAAGAGCTAGTTTCGAAGAAATACAATGAATAGTGGATTCATGTCAAGAAATAGGGTTTTGAGTCGGTAAATTACAATTTCATCTTTCGAACTCTTAATCTAAGGAAAGCATTGCTTCCGATCGAGAGAATTATAAAAATTTTAATGAAGAAATAATTCAATTCATATCTTAGCAAACTTGAAATATTAACAGAGATACTCCTGCTCTTCTTATTAAGAACTATGAAGATTCATCTATTATGAACAAAGTCGGTCGCGGTAGTCCAGGGGTAGAGCGTGGGACTACTGACCTGAGGGCTCGGGTTCGATTCCCGGGCAACCTATAGCTCTACCCAATCTTTGTGATTTTTCGGGTACTCTTCCTGGGAAACCATAACCGGCACAGGGAAAGAAACTAGCCCCCCTACCTTGTTGTATGAATTTCACATGCCATCGGGCTTCGTACGGGGTGAACTTACCATCAAACCGACCTTCGGGTTGATTACTGTATTTGTGGTTTTTATTCAAAAAACATCAGAATTACCATCAATAGACAGGTAAAGAAATATGTCTGGATCGTCTTTGTAATATTTTTCTACTCTTGTTCAGTGTGGTTTATTTGTAATTAGATGGTGCGATTTAAAGTAGTGGCAGCGGATTGCACGGGATTTAAGTGTCAACATTTTCAACACCTACGTTTTCCAAAGAATTTGTCCTTCGAGTAGCCCAGCTGCGACAGCAATGCCACTAACAGTTTAATCTTCCCGACAGCTACTCACAAGCTGATGCGTTTATAAACTCTGCCGTTTAAACCCCCATCGGTGGAAATTATAGGGTTCCCGTCTCTAAAGTTTCCTCCCACATTTTTGGGGGCCCTTTGGGGGAATCCGGGTGAATCGTATCCATCCTGGTAATGGCTCTCGGTTCGACAGGTGCGAAAGAATCTCGGAATTTCAAAAATGTCTGCGAACAGGTACGCAGTGGGAAAGAGAGCTTTTGGGGAGGGGGGTTGGAAGAAGACGTGCGGTCGGTTCGCAATGAAAAGAAGAAAAAATGAGAGGAGCGGTCTGCGAGGGTGTGCGCTGTCGGAAGGGATAACCTCTCTCTGAGGGAGCTGAAATATATATACTACATATATAAATAAGCTTTTAACGTCTTTTAAATTGTACCCTCTCTTTCCGGGGACTCGTTTTGAGGACCTTTCACTGAGGATACATTTTTTAAAGTGTTTTTTTTTGTATAGGGGGGTGTGTAAGGTGCATTTTAAAAATTAGCTCTCTCCTCCACAGTGGGGGGAGAAAAACCTGGTTTTCGACGGAAAAAGAAGAGTAAGGCACTCTTGAGAGGGAGGAGGGGCGTGGGATGGACCCGTGTGTGTGCGTGTGTATGTAATGGGTGCGAAGAATGGGAAAAAATAATAACACGGTGGCTGTGAAAGCACGTGCAGGTGAATTATGTGCACGTGAAGCGGATCGGTGTTGGAGAGTGAGCGGACGAGTGAGTGAGTGGGGGAATTGTTTGAACCCCGGTGTTTTCGGGGTGGTTGGGTCGGGTGGGGGTGGGTGGAATAGGTCTGGCGCGGACGGAGAGAGGGTTTTTTGGATTTGCAAAGCGTGCGGCTCTACGGCTTGGATTTTGGGGCGTACGCTAGGGCCACTCTGTGTGGGAGGGGGAGTTGACCGGCCCACCAATACACCTGCAATTTCAGGGAGGTCGGCGAGCTCTGGTGGGGGGGGGGATGGGACGGAAGGGAAGTGAGGTGCATGGGGGAGGGTGGGGGGGGGCTCATGAAAAACTGACTGCGAGGCCATAACTCAGCGGGTGTTTTGGTGCCTCGTCAATGACCTCCCGTAAGTAACAATCTGGCGATATGGCTTTTGGCGTCCATTACAGGCACTGATGGCCGTAAACCGCCTGAATGGATTTGAGAATGAAAGGTATATATTTTTTATTTATTTTCGCGAATGAACTAAAGTGATGGATATTTGCTTCAATAAGGTCGCGGCGAGGACCCAATAAATCTTTCCATTATTGAGCTTATCGGGGTTAAAAAAAATATCATTCGCGCCGGGCCAGAGGCTGTTGATTCAGTCTTCCCTCGTTCTCTGTTGCTCGAATTAATAACTATTGCATTTCGCTTTCCATTTGTTCTCGCAAATTCGCATTTTGGTATGCAGTCATTAGTATCCACATGCGCAGGTTTGAGTGCTTAATTTTCGAATTTATAAGTCCTTAAAAATTCCGTTTCGCTCCACTGATGATGTTCCACGTTAAATTTTCTTCATCTGATGTAATCAACAGTTCTGGGCGCTGAATTAAAATGTAAAAATATTTTTAAAATCTGCATGGAAATTATGGCAGGAAAGGTCATTTTGTAATGAAGACTCATTAGAATAAATTAACGATGTTAATTGTAATATAGTAGCTTCTGTTAAACAATATTTATTCCCCTGCGATAAATTCATATTCAGCATCAAAATTATTGAATGGCAAGGGCATGCATGAAAAAGTGGTTATTAAATGTGGATTAATACTCTAAACCTGAATTGAATATTTTTGGATGGATTGCAAAGAATTAGCCGATAAACTCGTAATATGAGATGGATTCACAATTTTTTTGGATGCTAAACTCGACTCTGTTCATATCAATTTTTGAAATTTACATCTTTTCGCCGAATAACGATTGAACAATCAGTGAACATCTAAAACCATTAATTCATGAAATAGAAGAATCATTCAGAGACTAAAAATATAATCACTCGTTCATATTTTGCAACCACGGTGAGCAAGAGAACTGTTCCATTCGGCCTGTTATGCGCGTCCTATTCATTTGACGATGCCTCAGTTTTCCTACAGGTTTTCCTGTACATCTTATAAACCTATTGATTATGTGTAATTTATATGTGGTTGATCCTTGGCACTTTCACATGGGGATTTAACTTTGGCATGACATAACCTTTCGACACAATCCCCTTTCCTCATAAGTACTATGGCCGAGCCTGATATTCTTCCTTCCATTTCATTCTATGCCTCGAAGAAATTACGGAATTATTTTACGTTATTCACCCGGTTTGTTTTCACCCGGTGCAGTAGCAGAGATTATTTATCTAGTATTCCACACTATTAGCTATAATCTTTCAGATATGAAATAAAATAATGTTGAGAGGAGATTAAAGACAGCCTCAATCGGGATCACAAGACTCCAGGTTCGAAATATTGGTCAAAAAGGCTGGTGCAAATTAGGATTTAGGATTAACGTGAGTGAAGGACAAATTGTTATGCAAAAATGTGGTATTGTGAAAAATTAACCCCTTTTTAATGCTCCATCATTTATTGTAAGCTCATAACCAGTTACTCAATGACAAAAACGTCATTCTCAAGAGATTTCCACAATAAAGGGCAGTCAATTACGTTTATTTGCGAGGGACCTTGCAAGAGACTCTCAGTAATACACCTATTGATAAAAGATAAATTTATTAGATTTAAGTTTTGAGAAATAGGATCGGAACATAGTATAATCATTATTTCTTAGTGCTAGTTAAAACTAAAGATTTTCAAATTTGCTTTTATTATTGCATTAATAATCAAATATTGTAAAATGTAAAACAAAAAAATGCAAACATTTTATTATTAAGGTGGCAATTTATGAAGGGTGGCACAGCATTGATTTTCTTGGCCTACTGGAACCAAAGCGGATATCGGGAAAGACTGGAATTGATATAATTTTTTCATAAACTACTAAAATGTACATTGAGAAAATGTAAAAATCAGTTCATAATTTTATTCGGATATTGGTTTCCAATTTTCATAAGAGTCAATTAAGATACAAAGTATATTCTTTATTGAATTAGAATCTTAGACATTGATGATGTATCACACGTTGAGTAAAATAGGTGACTCCTCGGAAAAAACCTGTATTGTGCCACCATAGTGATATAAGGTATATTTAGAAGTAGATGTAGGGCATTTTCCTACTTGAAATACACGTACACCAACGACCTCATTTACACAGCCCAGTGATAGAAGGCACTCTTCGATGAAATAAGTGCAAAGAGGAAGAATTAGGTCCTTCGCATCAATAGAATGAATCGTTTGAGTCGCTCAGGCTCAGCCCGTCGTTTCAATCTTTGTCATGAATCCTCGCGTGGGAAGAGTAACCATTAGGAATATTTGCGCAGGTGAGGCAAGGATGGAGTTACTCCTTCTCCTTTTCTCAACCCTTTTGAACAGAAATGTTTCCTGGTTGAGAAGAGGTTGTTGGGAGATTGAAATCGAGGGAGTTGCGGTGAAAATTAAGAAAAAAATGGGGAAGCTCTTGAGAGGAGCGTCTAAACAGCCCCTGGGGCTTTTCTCTATCGCTCTTACGCAAATAATAGTGGGTTAGACCTTCCTTTCTCACGCTAAGAGATCCAGAAATCCTCTCCTTTCTCCTCGCCACCCCTCGCCACTTCCCCAGGATTTGTACATGAGGTCCAACGCCTTTCCTGGCTCCCCAGCCTTGGACCTAGACGCCAACATCCCTTTCAAACTATCCGTTGTCATTCTCATTCGTATCCGTTCGTATTCTAAGCCCTCGGTACCCTGACGACCCTACCGTCTCACTTCCTATGCTCACTACAGCCGCCCGCGACCCTAATCGCCCTCGGGCGCGAGCCAACCTTAGGTTTGTTTCTTCTGCTTGACATTCCCGTTTTCTCACTCATGGTGACTCCATACCCCTTTTCTCTCCAGGACTGGGGTTACCGCAAGTTTATCCTGCTTGTTTTCCTCCAATGTGACCGTAGATCTCCTGCGAAGGCTTACGTTTGTCCTAAGTTTGGGTCAGTGCAGTGTGTGTATTAGTTTCATTGGGTTCTGATCTAAGAGTGACAAGAGATCTCTCCAGATCTAATTGCTATACTCTCAAGCTACTACTTCATAGACCCCAGCTACTACACTGTTATATTTGTCACACGTAACCACCTAGCTAGTATCTCTCATTTTTATGTTCCGTAGGTACCTGAATTAGGTCCTTGAAAATGTGGCGATGAACTGACCGGCCACTAAATTTGGTGCAGGGAATTGTACAATTTTATTTTTGCAAGCATGTCCATGTGCAAAGAAACTAATCTATGGGTGCCAAAAAATCTCCGGTGTCTTTACTGAAAGTCTGCCTGCTTTTTTTGGGAATCAAGGGCAGCTCAACACAGCCATCCTGAATGTCTTTCAGTTTTTCTCTTCCCGCAGCAATTTTTAACAAATGTAGCGAGTTTACTCTGAACTCTTTCCAATGCCCGAGGAAACGTTTTCTTCCATGGATCTCAAAAACTTTCCGTATATTCCAAATGTGGTCCGCTTAAAGCGAAGTGAACTAACACCTCTCGCCTACCTTTTCCTTACACTTTCCCTCAACTCACAAAAGAAACCTAGATCCTTAATGACTGACCCATTTTTGTTTACCCCATGAAAAAAATTCTAATTATTTTTCCTGTTTTGAGTCGTTTAATTCGATTCCATCTACGTATTTTATGACTTACGTCTTGATTTCCTTTCCTTTTATTCAAAACTTCCGTATTGTACAATTTCGAATTATGATTTTGAATGCTATCCCCCATTCAAAGCACTATCTGGTCTACGTCGTGATGGGGTAGGCTGGTTTTATGGGTAGTCTATGGGGTAGACTAGGAGTAGGTAGTCTATGGGGTAGACTTATTTTACCGTAAATCACTGTAGCGTCTGCAAAAAATCTAAAATTCCTACTGATGTGGGAATTGGGGTGGTTAATGTATATTAAAACAGTAGGAGTCCTGTAACACTTCCCTGTGGCACATTCATATGTAAAAAGGCTTGCATACACTCTGCTCAGAAAAACAATGTTCTAATGGGTGGGTAACATTGCACCACCTGCCACACCCCTTTGTGGAAGCTTAAAAGGAGATGTAGATCTATGACTTTCTTAAATAGCCTATTTTTTTTAACGGGTAAGTTCTTATTCTGTTCCTGGAAATTTAGATTCACGTTTCATCCTCTCGCCCCCGATGTACCTGTACATAAGCCTCATTCGATGGAGCCACGCTACTTGACTCATGGTGAAATGGAGGTCATGCCATGACAAATCAGCCACAGAAATCGTCACCTCGCTTTCTGATTCTGGTTGTGAATACTTCCAGACCGGGGATATTATCTGGGATGTTAATACGTGATCTCTCAGCTTGGAATTGAATTGGATTCCATGTGTATAAAGGTGGCAAGCGGTCAGGAGCCGTCAACTTATCCATCTAACTAGCATTAACTAATGTAGACCCTCCTTCTCTTGGTGACTCTCCAGCGTAAAAGACATACTGCTTTTGGAGACGGAAACCGAAAGTAATGTCATCGGAATTAATCTTATAACCAATCAGATATGCCTCCACGTCCTTCTCTTGCGATCATATAAAAATTTTACGCGATGAAAGTTGATAGTAATGAAATTCAACACATTAAGGAAGAAAAGTGGTATGAAATAATTGTTAATAATGAACCAATTGTAGCATTTTTACACAGATATTTACTTCATCTACGATCAGTTCCGATGTACTGTATCATCTTCAGCTGTGCTTTCAATATACTACTTCATCTTGAAGACCGGTCGTGGATTAAATAAATATCTATCTAGTGGAAAGTACTAGTATTGGTCCATTATTGTATTCGAATTCCACCATATCACGCCTGAAACTACGCAATTTGAAATAAATATTGTCTCATAAATTTAGAGTACGGGGAAGGGGGAACTAAATTTAAGGAGACATGTGAAAATATTTGCAAATCAGTTAAATTTATTTTAGAAAAGGACACTAGGAAAAACAGTCATACAGCCTTATCAAGGTTAGGAAACGTGCGTTTCTTGGCACTCATAGCCAGAAGAAAGAGACGAGTCACATTGGCCAAATATACATTCAAACACGAAAACCCGCCATAAGGCGAACAAATATTAATTCACATGGATATAGATTTAAGGAAAATTCCATATCTCATTCACCATTTCTCCTTTGGTGAGCGACACAGTTCACTAACGCCATCTCCTGGACAAAGAATCGGGGCCTTTGCTTGTACAAAGCCCCCGCAGATTTCAGTATGAAGTACGTTGCCTCGATAGCTAGGACGTGCCAGCTTTTACCGAGTGTTTGTTTTCGCCGGCGACCGTGGCCTCGTCCGCCGGGATTCGGAGAGCAACACTGCCGGACTCCCTCGAAGATTGAGGTTCCGATCGTGTTTTTTTTCGTGAGGCAGTCGACCACCTAGCCTTTCTTGAAGCTGAGGTTTGACTCTTCGCCGGGAAGGCCTTGCTTCGTTTTGTTTACTGGTTTCAGAAGGACCTTATCTCTTGGTGTTGATCTTAGACTACTGTAGTGTACGCGGGGTGCTTTTTTTTCTCTTTGAAGTTCTCGTTCTTTCGGTGCGCTTTCCTTCTTCACGTAAGCGTGCTGAATTACATATTTTAAATGGCTGTGCGCCGTTTAAACACGCTCGCCTTACAAGTTGATGAGAAGGCGAAGCCCCCTACTCCTTGGAGTTCCACCTCTTCACGTTAGAGTCGCTGGGCCTCACACTCTAAGAGATAGTGGCGATCCAATTTGGACACCATCTCCATTTGATATTCTTGAAGTTTGCGACCGAAGCTACAATGACTTGGACTTTTGACAACACGCAGCGGAAACCACCGTTTCCTTTCTTAATTGACCTGAGGACGAAGGTTACTATTGACTAGACTTCCGGTAACCTGTGTAATGTCAGGGTTCTTTGTTTCCCCGTGGAGATCCCGTAGGAAGACTTAGCAAGCGAGCTCCAAAGTTATAGAAAAATCCATCGCTCGTGGTATGACAGGTGGCTGTGTGCTGACGGGCCCCAGTGTGGTGCGGATGATGGTCGAGAGAAATATACCCTCGTACCTCCACATCGGTGGCCCCCGAGCCATCATCTATGAGGGTCAGCGCCGCGCTTGCTCCCGCAGCAACCAAGGTCACGAGCGCAAGACCAGCCATCGGAACCAGGGAAGAAAGAGAATACCGATCTACAAGGAGCTCAAGTCCCTACCACCTCGCCTAGTCTCACACGACCTCCGGACCCCGTCTCCGTGACCCCGTCAAATTAGGAGGAATCATCTTTCCCCCTCCTTCCCCCAACCACGCTATAGACGACCTCTCTTCGCACCTTGCGGGCTTCAAACACCTCGGGAATATCTCGGCGAAGGTGAGGAGATAAATCTGATTGCGATTGTTTCCCCGACAACTCGCCCCTTGACCCCATTATCATTGACATTGAAGGAGGCGTCACCGACCCCGGAAGTCGACATTTCTCGGCCTCAAAAATCCAAGATACCCCATCGTCCTCCATTGAGGATAGCCAAGTTGTCGACGATCTTCCCAGCGCTCCTCTGGAGCTGGACCGCATCGAACTATCACCCCTGATTTTTCCCGACCACACCCCTTCGGCAGATGACCCAGACCCTCCCGAGGCCACCTCCTACCCCTTGAGGGCCCCCATAGGTGCTCTCTCGAAGAAGGTTCCCCGTGGAATGCTGCCAAATTACCCGTCGGACGAGGCGTCCCAGGAAGCAGTGATCACCCGGGGTCGAGCCGCGATCGGAGCGACGTTAGCCACGACCAGATCTCTGGTAAGTGATGTCCGGTTCACAACCGATGTTGGACTCACTTCATCCTAGATCGAAGAGTTTTTTGCAGAATTACTGTGCTATCATCGATATTTTTTAACAAATCATAATATTCCATTGCGATAAATTTTATCATCACATGTACGGGTATGCGTCTGTATATATTATGTGCGTGTGTGCGTGTATGTATGTGTATGTAAGTGGTATTTATATGCCATGTACGAGCAATAGCGGACAAAAAGTACATTAAACTACAATTTTTAAGTTTCAAAATTATATACTTTTTTTCAAAACATTCACTGTGAAGGTAACACATTTTTCCCAACGTGTAAGTTTTTTCATTCCGTCACTGAAAAGCTCTTCCGACTTTTCTCGAATCGAGGACTTGACAGCTGCCTTCACCTAATCGTCCTAGGTGTAATAATTACCCTTGAGGTGTCTCTTGAGTTAAGCATAAAAACAAAAATCGCTAGGTGCAAGATCGGGGGAATAATGGGGGTGTGGAATCGGTTCAAATTTCAAGTTTCGCAGAGTCTCTCCAGTTGCGCGCGAGGTGTGTTGATGAGCATTGTCACGTTGCAAAATTATTGGCGCCAGGCCGACAACAAACTCGACGTCGGAGGTGTTTTGGAGTCCGTATATGCTGAGAAGAATTTACCTTTGCCTCTAGTACCAGAAAATCGTTTACATAAACTCTGTGAACATTACAAAACATAGTCAAAAGAAGTTTTTTGCACCTGGTCGTCTTTTGAACCTTTACGCCTGAGGAAAAGACTGATTTCGATATTCAGCGCTCTGTCTTTTCTCTTTCGGGTCTTAATGGTGAACCCATGACTCGTCCCCCGTCACAACATTCAAAAGAAAGTCGCCGCCTTCGTCACCGTAGCGCTGCAAAAGTTGCTCGCAGCATTCCAATCGGCGCTGTTTGTTCTCGTCTGTGAGACGGCGTGGTACCCAACGTTGGTAGATTTTATGGTAACATAATTATTTAATAATGAAGCCGACACGTTCCTTGGATATTGCATTATGGTTTGCAAAACGCTTTTGAATGATTCTCCGGTTATTTTAAATCAAATTTTTGATGAGTTTGAATTGTTTATCGTCTGTGGCAGTGAACTGACGTCCGCTGCGTGTTTAGTCAACAATTATGATTTTTCCAGTCTCGCAACCACGAAATTTTACTACCCATCGATTTAAAGGAAACGTATCAATAGCATCGTCACCATAAAAAGTCTTTAAATGACGATAAATCTCAGTAGGAGTCAATTTTCAGCAGTTAAAAACGTGATAACCCCTAGCTCGCCTTGTCATAGCACTAGAACACGTCACCATACTCCCGCTTCTCAAAATACGAGGGTCATCCGGAAAGTAGTACCCGTTCGTGAAATAAAGACACAAAAGTAAATATTAACAAACATAAAAAATTTTATTTGAAAGAGGATACTTTAAACTACTTCTCAACATAATCTCCAAGCAAATTAAGGCATTTGTCATAACGTGTGACAAGTTTCTGTATTCCTGCTGCATAGTCCTTCGCCGCCAGCTCATTGAGATACAGGGTCACTCCTTCTTTAAGTTCTTCATCGCTGTCAAATCTTTTTCCAGCCAAAATTTCATGAACAATTGTTCGAGAAACATTGGGAAAATGCTCACAGATGTCATCAATTGTGACGCGCCGATCGTTCCTCACGAATTCGTCAACTGAGCTCACCAGTTGGTCTGTAATGACAGACGGTCTCCCCGAACGCTCATCGTCGTGTGTGTTCCCCCTCCCCATGTTGAAGTTGCGACACCACCGCCGAACAGACGACTCGTCCATTACATTGTCTCCATACACCTCCTTTAATTGGCGATGAATATCACATGGGCGAACGTTTCTTGCATTGAGGAATTTAATCACTGCCCTCACTTCACAACTGGCGGCGTTCTCAATTTTTTTAAACATTGTAAACAATCACAGAAACAACACAGGCAATGCTAGCGTCACGCAACTTGGCTCAGAGAAGGCAGACAAGCCACTGAAGCTATCTGACCTCGTCCAGCGGCTACTCGCGTCGTCAGCACTTCATGCGGCACGAACGGGTACTACTTTCCGGATGACCCTCGTAGGTCCACTGGATGAATGAAACGAACTCACACCTGCGCATGCGTGTTGAAGGGAAAGGTAACTTCCACATGCCACCAGGAGTGCTTCTGAAGGTCATTTTTTGTGGTCTACAAGCGTGTGTGCGTTAGTTTTCAGCCTACCCTCGTATAAAGGAAAAATAGAATGCACACACAATCTGTAAACTGATATTATGCATTATGCAAACAAACTCTGTAACATTCTGGAAAGAATAAAATAATTTATATCATAGCTCAAAAGCTTAGGAAAACGGCTCGGCAAGTCGATAGATCCGTGGTTTAAGTTTCGGTCAAGGAAATATTTTAGCACTTGTGACCTGCTCGATTCTACCTTTCCCACTTCTCCTGTGTTTGTCTTTTATATGTGTTCCTATCATTTTTCCTTATATCTCTATCCATGTCAATTAATTTTGTGTAAACCCATAAACACACTATTTAACCCGAAGGTCGGTTGGGTAGGTGATGGTAGAGTTCACCCAGTACTAAGCCCGACGGCGTGTAAAATTCACAAATTAGGGTAGGGGGGCCAGTTCCTTTCCCTGTACCGGTTATGGCTTCCCAGGAAGATCTGGTACCCGAAAATTCACATAGCTAGGGTGGAGCTGCAGGTGCCCAGAGTGTTTTGCACGGGAACCAAACCCGGGCTCACCGCAAAATCATATAACCTTTGTTTTATTTATAGTGATTCTCATCCCATATCTATCGTCCTGAAGTTCCAATTCACTCAGCAAAGCTTACAACCCCTTGGCTGACTGACAAACTGAAGCTTGCTCATCAGCAAACCTAATTGATTTTGCAAATCCCCCCCGACTTTCATACCTATCTCTAGTTCCTCACGTGGTTCTTTAATCATTTCCTCCACATACACGAGTACGTTGAAGAGAATCTGTGATAATGGGCAACCCTGGATTACACCTCTTCTTAACACTGCCCGTTCGGACTCTCCTTTCCTCACTCGCACCTGAGCAGTCTGCGACATGTACAGGTTGCAGTTTAGTCTCCTGTCTCTCCTATGTATTCCTATTTTCTACAATATACTCATTAGTTTTTCCCAATTCGCTCTATCAAACGCCTTTTCGAAATCTACGAAATCTCATTACTGCAATGGCATCGCGCGTGCCTCTCCCCTTCCTGAACCCAAACTGATCATCCCCTCAGTAGTAATGAAATAACTTCTGAAGTAATCATTTACCTAACTCTCTATCCTTTTGTTAATGATCCTGAGAACAACTTAAGTAACGCGGATATCAAACTTATTGTTCTATAGTCCTCACATGCCTTTACCTTTTTCGGAATAGAGACTAACGGTAATCTCACAAAGTCTTCCGGCCAGATTCCTTCCTCATTGATACTGTACGAATCAGTCCGTATAGACTCTTTCTCCCACATTTTCCTAAATCTTTTAGTAGTTCCGTAGGAATATTGTCAACTACCACGGCCTTATTTGAATTCATCTCCCTTAATTCTCTTTCTATCTCATAGTCGATGTTGTCTGGACCTAAGCTATCGTCCTCTACGTCATTTTCTCTTTCTATGTCTAACCTTGTTGGCCTAAGTTCTTTACCATATGTTTCTTTTAAATATTCCTTCCATCTCTCTTAGATTGTTTCTTTGTGTCTACTATTGACGTACTCGACTTATTTATAGCTTTTAACACACATTTTCCCGTCTTACTTTCCGATAGTAATTTAATTTTACTGTAGAGCGCACCAATTTCATTCTTTCTCTGTAAACTTTCCATATCATCGCGCTTCGTCTCCCACCACGCTTCTTTTGCTTCATTCGTTGCCCGTCTAATTTTTTATTTAACTCTTTGTACTTTCTTTTGCCTAATTCTGTGTTTAAATTCTTCCATTTACTTCTCCCATCTATCTTTCTATTCATCTCATCCATGACCAATGGTTTTCTTGTCCTTTTCCCATTAACGGTTTCTATAGTTTCATTTGCTGCTTTCGATATTCTTCTTCTGATATATTTCAGTTTTTCCTTGGTAGTAATCAGTTCTTTTCCTCCATTCATGATTTTCTCTACAGCCCGCTCGTAAACCATACCAAACGCGTGAGATTGGTTTAGAAAAGAAAGAGTCTTTGAGACAATGAGATACTAGAACGATTTTAGAATTTCTTAAACCTATCAATGGCGATAAAACCTTTGATCAGTAGAAAGAAAACTCCGTCTTTGTTAGCAAAAGGCAGCAGGAGACAAATATTTGGAAGACACAAAAATGTAACACTTCAAAATTGATAATAAACCTAAAATAATATGGCTCGTAATGTTTGTTTCAATCTCTGTAATTTAACTGAAGGAGTTTTCCACTTGCATGCAGTACCTTCACCCTTCTACTTCGCCATAATTTTCAAAAGACATATCAAGATGCTGTAATGAAGAAAAATTCTTCCTGCGCGTAAGATTGTAATATTGTAGTTATATATTCTGCTTTATCCTTAGGCACAATGAATGACATCGCACCATTCATACACACGATGTAGATACCGATTTAAATGAAACTTATTTCCCTTTCCTCCTCTTATTCTCCTCAGGCTCCTCCTCGTTCCCAAGCCCCTCCTCCTCTCACCCTCGCCACGTAATTCCAAACCCCCACCCTACTCCTCGCTCTCCCTCCGAAACACCAACACCCCCCCGGTTGCTCAGCCCCACGCTCTCTTGCACACCCTTCCTTTTTATTTCTCATCCAAATTCCTTTTCCGTTTTTCCAGCTCTAGTCTCATTTCCCCACCTTTATTCACCCCTCGAGTAATTTACCTCTCCCCCAACCCTCGCGCCCTTCGTCCCCCTCTAGTACCTTCCCTTCAAAATCCCCAACTCACCCCTCCTCCCCTTCCCCGCATCCCTCCTCCCCCTCCACCGTGCTCCGTTTCCTAACTGCATCAGGCTTTTTTAATCACCCTGGAAGCAAGTCTTTGTTATCTTATTTTTTTACCACCCCTACGCTCCTTCCCTTTTTTTACGTCCTCCCACGACTTCCCCCTCCATTTTCCTCTCCACCCTTCCCTCCTTCCTTCCTTCCTCTCTCCTTTAATTTCCTTCGTCGGAGCCGATAACTACTTTTTCTCTCTTCCTCCACGCGACTGCGTTTTTTTCCACATCCGCGTCTCCTCTCTCTCTCTCTCTCGTTTTTTCGTTCGTCATTTTTTTCCTCTCCCTTCCCCCTCCCCTTTTTCTCAAATCCCCATCCTCCTCCCACGTCTTTGTCAAAGGATTCCCGGTGGTTTTTGCGTCCGTCCCTTTTGTTTGTTGTTTTCATTACCTGTGCGTATTTCTCGCTCGTTGCTACATTCTTCCTCCCTCCTTCCCCTCCCACTCCCGACCCTGCTCCCTCCCCTCCCTCCGTTGCCATTTTTGCATTATCTCCCCCGTTCATCGGAGTGTTTCCTTTTTACCTGTGCCGTGAGAGGAGAGACGCTTTTCGCGTGCAATTTTCTGTTTACGCTCGCGAAGCCCCGAGTTCGTGTGTGTATATATATATATATATATATTTATTTATATGTATGTATTTTTTTAACACTTTTGTTTTTAACGCATTCGCGTTCGAAGCGGGTGAGCGTATGGTTGAGCGAGCCTTTCATTCTTTGTATTCTTTTGCTGCGTGAACGAATGAATGAACGAATGCCAGATTTTGTTTACGATCCAAAGGAGTTTTTCTCCAAAAAATATTTTCATGGACACTGCTTCGTTTCCTCCCGCCAAATTTCCTCTGGATATGTAAAACACCATGGATCGCAGCTCGATGAATCTAGAACAAAGCTCCACGAACTGCATTAGTCCAATGAAACATAATAGGAAGTAGACGTATATATTCTTCTAATGAGATCATGTGTGTATCGTAAATTTGTTGGGGGTTAAAGAATAACATTCCTTGATATTCATGAGTCAACTTGGCATTCAGTGTGCGATATGCGTGGTGAGTGGCTTGGAAGTCTTTTTCTTAGCGGAAAATTTGAGTGACGATTTAAATGGGAGACTGAGTCAAGAGTCAAAGTTTTAATTGTTAATTTTCATTGCTGTATACGTGAGATGTGTTCGTTGGAGGTTACTTTGACGAAAGGTTAATCATATGTAATGTAGTAATGCATGTCCAGGGATCGAATGACTGATTTTTAGTGAAACATATCCATAACTTGAAAATATTTAACACTTTCACGTAAATGGCAATTGACAGAATGATTAACCAGTTTAGTAATGCTTGATCCTTCTGCCCTATTCGAATGAGCGCTGTTCCCTTGTACATCTTTGACTCAAGACATCTATTTACAAAGATAAATATTGAAGGAAGCGAAATCAATTCAATTCCTCCACTTATTTTCGATTTTCTCTGCCGTTGTTCCCCTGATATTGGAATATAATATGCATTTACATTCTCCATTTCCCTTAGTTTTTAAAATTTTTCATATAACTGATCACCTGAAGGGTATATTTATTTTGTGTGTAAAGTTTGTTGGAAAATTATCTGACCCTCTCCAAATTTCATTCTCAATTCCTTCAGAAGCCTCTTCAGAAATATTTTATAAAGTGATTTTTGTTAATGATGCAAATAATTAATAAAAATCCATCAGCTGTGAGATATCCTCTTTGAAAGAGCGTTTGGCTGAGGGGATTCCTTAGTTCTCTTGTCAATTGTGGATGATACCCTAGTTAAAACTCTAGGTTAATGATTTTTCTAGGTGAATTTCATCCTCACATAAAAAATCATCGGTTTGGTGGTTGCCTTTTACTCAATGAAAAATCCGCGCATTCAAGTGTAAAGGTTCTAATTCAAATAGTTGCACTTCCATTGCTCAGGCGTGACCATCTTAGTCATCTTCGAAAGGTAGCGAGGCGCCGAACAAAGTAATTTCCAGGGTATCCTTTCTCACAACACTCTGGAAGAGCGAGCGCCATTGTCATTGGAGACTGAACCTCGGCCATGGAAAAAACGCCGGGGCTTTCTCTGACCTCCCTCCACCTGAAAATTCTTCCGGGGCTCCCGGCCTCCGTAGGCTCCCTTATCGCTTTTCATCTTACCTCTTTCACTTCCTTACGTCCTTCCCTCCTCCCGCTTTCCCTAGCGTTCACCTCCGACCCTTCCGCACTCCTCCACGGCAGTCTTGTTTTCTTCCTCGCATCTGCATGCGAACTATTCTTTCTCCATGAAATTCCTACTCCCCACCACTCCTAAATGTACCCTCTTCCCCGCCGGCCTTACCCTACTCCGCTCCCTGCAATCGTCTGCCGACGTAAAGGCATCTCGGCCACTAATTCCAACCCCCATCCCCCACTCCCCACCCCCTTCATCCCCTGCAGCCCCCCTGGCGTTCGTGGGGATACAATCGCGACGGGGGCCGATGTCCAGTTTCCCTTTCCCGCTCGTTATTCGCCTCCGTCCGAATTTAGACCCTTGGCAACTTCTTTTCTCCGCTCCCACCACCCGCTTTCACCCACCCGACACACATCTTTCCCACGTCTGCCTCTCCCTCCATTACCTCTAGCAATTTGTCCATTTCTTGTTGCTTTTTCGCGTCATTGTATTCACACTTTTTTCGGCCGAGTTAGCTTTATATGAAGGTGGAGGCTTATGCTAGAAAGAGCTTTGATATTTTCAAAAATTAGAATTCGGCTCAATGCATGAAATTCCAATTTTCTTTAATGCACTCTATTTGATAACGAGAGAAGTAATAAAGCCAGCACTATGGAGCGTAAATCTTCTCAAAAAGGAAGGATAATTAAGTATTCCTGAAAATAAATAGACATTTCATGTGACGAGGAATGTATAATGTAATGTATAGTTGTCGGTCACTGATATAAAATAATTGTTTTCCGGATTTTTAAGATTCATTTAATGACATTTGGATATATCGTAACAAATCAGTTGCAACAGTATATAATTTTCGTGTGAATTGTAGCCACAAAGCATTTTCAATCATTGACATACGCGTGTATTGTAGGGGGTGTAATTTTGAATAGCTGGAGGAAAAAATAACAATTTCTTTATTTAATTTAACTCAAATTATGGATCAGGGGACAAAAATTTGGAACAAATAGTCTCTTTTTACCAATTACGACAAACGTGCGATTTACTTTCAGCTAAAAAATACGAATTTGCTAATCTACATCTACATCCACTTAATGCCCAGCAAGCCGCCGCAAGGGTGTATGGCGGGGGGTGTTAGGGCACCACCCGTAATTTAGAAAGAAAAAACCGCATGCAAAAGCCACAAATTTATAGTCCACAAAACAAACTTGGTAAACATTCATGCAAGAACGCTTTCACCCCACACACATGAAAACCCAAAATCTACCGACAAACATACACATGCATCTAGATTTAAATTGCTAATGGGCCATACCATCGCCGAACGAATTAATTCGGAAATCGTACGAGTTCTTTGAAATAGGTCTGTGTTGCAGGAAGTACTTAAGAAACATACCCATAGTGTGCAACCCGAATGGTGTTTTTCAAGGTGAAGAAGGAACACACCTATCGGTGCCTGAAAGGCACTCATGAGGGTTGGGGGGAGTAGATCTTTTCCCTGAGCCACCTATGGTTTCCCAGGAAATTCTTTCGCCCGAAAAATCACCCAGCTTTGGTGAAGCTCAGGGTGTCCAGAGGTGTCATATGGAATTAAAGGAGGATACTCTGGTCAGTAGCTAATGAACTACCATTTTACATAACTCTTAAACAGTATATTTTGGTAATTTGGAAATCTCAATAACAATACTGGTGTAGTCAAAAGGTTCTCTCATGATTGGTTTCTTTGCTTTGATGGATTAAAGATTACATCAGTATCGCATTAGCGTTAATCATCAACTATAATGATTTTATTCAGAGTGCGCCATTTGCCTTGATTAAACAAAAGTGAGAAACTGATATTATTATTGGCGGAAGCGTGATTAGCTTGATTTATGTCATGATCCGATAGAAAAATTAGTATATCAGGCATTATAAGATGAAGTCTAACTTTTCCATTGCATCTTTTCTAAAAATAATTTAGAGTCCATCCTTCACGCGATTACATGGATGAGATTTAATGTCTCTCTCTATTTTAGCCATTATTCTCGAGGAAATAATTGGGCAGAAAAAGATATATTTGGCACTCAACTATAGCGGTATATATATGACTCGCGAGTTGATTACTAATAAAAAATGAAACCTTAAAATTTTGAACAATGAAAGTGTCGTCATAAAGTTGTCAGAACTTTTTATGTTCAGTTACGAATTGTGACGTAGAAAAAAAATAAAGATTACGTTTATCGTGACTGAACTTTTCTTCATAAATTTTTGCGGCATTCAAACTTAATGGATGGTTTCTTCGATTACATATTCACTTGATTGTGTCGACTTCAACCATAAAATAAAAACAACTTGCTTACTATTTGACAGCACCAGACTATTGTAATTGTCGAAAACACGCAGTAATGAACTATTTAGGCGAGCGTCTTTGTAGTAAGTAAAAAATAACTTTGCATTGCAATTGTGATACCGATATTTTCGATATAGCTTACGTATTTAAACCTAATATTTGACCAACAAAGAAGCTCGATTGATCAAAGTCTGAATTGTTTATCGAAAAAAAGGAATGCATTATCCATGCGTGGCTATTTTTCCACTCCTAATTGGAGTGAGGGGAACTTTTATTCTAAAACGAGAATGGGTTTCTCGAGACGAAGCCCCTGTACAGCACCACAACGCTCCAGCGAAGCCTGGGGGTGAAGAAGAAGAGGCAGGGGGGAGGGGCGAGCCCCGAAGGTGAATCCTTTTGGCGGGGGTGTCATTATTTCGGCCAAAGTCCTCTTTCCTCCCATCTTTTCCCAGCCCCTCCCCACATCATCTCATCTCGCCCGATCGCTGCTGCGGCAGTGGGCGGCTGGTTTGCTCCGTTCCCGTGGGCGTCGGCGTGGTGGCTGCCTAGCCGACTGGCCGTCTTCTCCTTTATGTCCACTGCCTCGCCCTCCCTTCAGGCCAAATCTCCACCGTTTTCATCTGTTCGAAGCATATTTGCCGTGCGGGGAATAACTTGGGAGGAGTAATCTTCATTCCCCCAACCTGTTTTATCATCAGTTTCCTTTAATGTTTTCGCTTTGCCAAGGCTCCGTATTATTTTTCTTGCGGGCGCCGTTAATCACGTGGGCATGTGCGTTCGATGTTTTCGCTCGGGGAAGTTTCATGATTAATATTTAAAAGTTTTGCAAGTGCTCCCGGTCTATGGTAACTGAAAGAAGCACTATCCAATATGCGGATAATACCGGCGTAGAATCAGGAATGTCCGCATATAGACCTTCAATGGGTATTTGTTTATATCTAGTTTATGCGTGATTAAAATATTTTTCGATGTATAGCCACGTACACGTAGAAAAATGTATTTTTTGGAGCCGACTTATTAAATGAAGAGCACAATGTATTTTTCGACTTTTCTTAAAAACTTCCACAAGTTGAGCCAGGAACCATCGAATACAGTTGACTTATATTCATTTAGTGCAGGAATATCAATTTTAACCTGAAGTACTTCCGAGCATTTCGTAAAAATTCACCACCATAGCTTGAAAACTAAGATGTAGAATTGATTCATAATTATTAACTTATTTGGAGATTAATAATGTTTGTTGGGCATGTTTTCACGAAATCAAACCATATCACACTTCATTTGATCTAGCTGGAAATTAAGTAGCCTTTAATTATGTTTTTGGTTATTTTTGATTTATCTGCTGACGAAGACTCGTGCTTAGCATGACCACCTTATCCATCATCCACACCTGCCCTCTGCAATAAAATAAGTTAAAATTGCACCTATCCAAAGTTGTGATAATTATCTCTGGTATCACGTGAATTTTATGTTAGGTTCATGTTTTGTTTTATGGGTAAGCTGTTTTCGTATAAAGATGCCTTATCAATCCCCGTCCGTAATGGTTTTCCTAACATTTTCTATCGGTATTAATCCTTTTTCCACAATGGAAAAGCACTTCAATTTCTTCGAAAAATAATTTTTTCAATTTCCGAGTTGATAATTTTCCTTCTATCGTAAATAACTATATTAATCTTGTTTTTGTTGAAACTACGACACGTGGACATATGAGTACTTAATTCAATAAAAAAAAGGGTAACGAGTGTCAAACGAGAGAGGACTGTTCAAGTCATTCCTGGATTCGTTAGTCCTTCTGAGCACTTTTATTCGATACCTCTCTGGTTCTCGTTCGCAATTTATTATTAATTCTATATGTGACAGGCAATTTCCATTAAACCGTAAAAAAGTCTGTATAAATACCCAAGAATTGTCATAGGAGGCCAAACTTGATTCATGTTCAAAATTAAACCCAGTTTACTTAAAACTATTGAAATCAATGGAACACGTAAGCGTAGACGATTATAATTATAGGGTTTAATGTGTTATCTATCGAAAAATGACACGCGTGTATGTGTTTGCTACAAGGTGTAATTTGATATCTCATGAATTTTCGGTAGTCCTGAAATTCAACTCGAAATTGTGCTAAAATATCCGTGGCGTGCTAGATTTGTAGTCAACTTTCAGTTACTAACCGGAGATTCCCATGTTCACTTTACGAAAGGATAATCTGGATACCCACAGCTACCCAAGCAAAGTGATTTGGGTAACAGAACTAGTGGGAAACCGCAGGTGGCCCGAGGAAAAATAACAGGCTCCCTGCTATGAACGTGTGAATTTTACACACCGCCAGCTTAGCACCAGGTTGAGGGGTAATCACACCCACGAAAGCGACCTTTGGAACAAATATTTGGAGTAATTTCTTTAATCTTGAACGAAATTTTTAAAACTCCGAGTTGTTTCTTAAATTTCGGAACGGAATTTTAAAATTAGGTAGATCTCACACCTACTCGGATTGGATCGTTGCTCCTTTTCGATTTCATTTTATTTCCCGAGACACATGTTCTTATCCTTTCAATCCCTTATCTTAAACAGTGCTATCGTCACCTAAAATTACTTTTATTCCTTAATTTGAATTATATTTGCTCTGCGAAAATTTTACAAGAGACGTATCTGAGCGGTGAGTCATGCTTGATGCTGATAAGTCGGCATTATAAAAATGTTCCTTTTGGGTGACGATCTCATGGACTGTTTATTACGGCTTTCACCTCAACTCGCCCTTTTTTACGATATTTAAATGATAAGTGCTGACATGGGTCAAGTTCAAGGCGTGACCGTATTGTCTCAAATTAATCTGAAATGTTGAAGCCCATTTCTCTTGCATTCTTGTAATCTCTCCAAGAATCTCTTTTGTTATCGCGTTCTTAGTTTTCATACTTGTTTTCAGTTTCTCCTAATTTTAACCAGTTTTGTTGGTGATATATTTCCTTTTTACGCCCTCTAGTATCAATCCTCCGCACTTACATTCTGAAATTCGATTTCTATGTACAGCAGAGCACTAAGAAATACTTCGCTCTAGTAAATTGATATTCGTTTTCATAAAATCAACGCTTAGGGAAAATTTTGCGAAGATAAATAGTTGAAATAAAATGTTATGCCCCATGAATTCAATTTTCGGACAAATACCGAAGATTATATTCTTTAAATAATTAATGATTTCAAAGATATTCGTCGCAGCTGTAATTTACAATTTAGCTGCGTGTCATGCATGTTCTATGTGCAACTCCATGACATGATATTTCTTTGTTGGCCTGTTACTTCACTGTGAAATTTATAGCAAAATATATGGTGCTACTAATGCTGTTAAACAAACCCTATTGCTCTCCAATATCATGATGACTCAAGTACTACAGGTAGATGAAGCTCAAACAAATATTCCGGCCTACGTTTGGGATCATCGCGTAATCCTATCTCCTTCTGCATAATTAGGCGTTCGAAACACTGTTCTTGCCACTGACAATCACTCGCAAATTTATGTCGATATTTGGGTCATTTGCTCGTTGATATTGTTGTATTGCGCTTCCACTAATGACTCAATACAGTTTTAAATTTATTCTCATTCTTTTCTTAGGTTGAAATTATATTTACGAAAATAATATAAAATATCCAATCCTGGTTAAACTGGAATTGAAAAATGGATAAATATTTCATTTAACTTCTAGCGTTAAATATTAATATAATGAGATATTATATGTAATTTATTGATATATCTTTAATAATATAATGGCGTGAAACATTTTGCTATACCTCGAGTAATAATTTCTTATCCTTCACTAAGATCATTAAGTTCCATGTGAAACATCTATCATTCTATATGTGTGCCCCTAGTTCGTCAAAGCATACCGACAACTTTGGTGAATTTTCTCCTCCATTTAGTGTTTGAATCAACCATATTTGAGTCTGTTTGCTACAGTTGGATAGCTAATGATCGGTTTATTACGATGCATCAGAAAACCAATGCTTAGCAAGAATCTATAAATATCCTCAAAGACGAAAATTGGGAGGCTTGTAGACAAAACCTTGTTTCGTTTCCTTTCAGAGAACTCAATAGATCGTGTTTGTCCAATCCAACGTTCCTTTTAACGGGTTTACATTGTTGTGTTTGTGTCTCTAAGAAGAGTAAAATCATATGGTTGTTTTACTATTATTAATTTTAAATTTATGGCTCATCAGACCGACGAGAAAGCCAGTGGTGGGTAGAGCAGGCTTGTGACCAGAGGGTCTCGACCCTCAATCAATGGTTCTTTTGGACGCCTTCGTCTAAAATTGAAGTTGGATGATTATTCGGATACCAGGATCTCCTGAAAAGCCTCTGGGTGGGGCTAAAGAAGGAACTCTGAACCCTTATCTTGAAAGTGTTAATTTTTACGTGCGTAGGGCTTACTTCAAGGCTGAGGTTACTTCAAGGGGCAGGGATAGGTAGAGGAATTTTGGTTACTGACCGTAAGAATCGAACTAGATTCCCGTTGCCGTTTGACACCCAAAGCCTCACTCAAGTTGGTGATTTGTGTGATTAATATTTAATAGCTTCCGACTGTGATGGTCGGGGTTCAAATCTTGGCGGTGGTAAAATTTTTTAGAGGCGTCCCCAGTAATACTTGTGTGCAATGTGTCGAACACTTTGATTGGTGTACGCGTTCCTTTGGATAGGACGTTAAGCCGTGGATTCCTTGTTGCCTTCTTTATTAAGTCTAGGCTGGTGGCGACGTTGGGTTTCTTACCAACTTTCCTCGCTCCGAACCTCCGCCAAATCATCAAACTATCTCTAATGGTGCGAATGACCTCAGCCCTCCCCCAATTATTACCACTACATTAGCCGAAAGTGTAGAACGACACCAATCTAGCCGTTTTTTGATATCCGGGATATTTTGTTTGGTGTGTATCATACGACTGGAGTTGCGAAAATGTGACGGAATTGACACTCGGGTTGACCGTCATTCTTCGAGGTTGGACTCGGCGTAAGCCTATCGCGCCTCCGCTGGGTCGGCATTGTTTCTCTGTCTTCTCTCGCCTACCCCCCTCTTCTGTTCCGCATCGTTATCAACTTCCCTTTTCATACCTTTCCACCCTTCCCCCCCCTCCAATCCCTTTCCTATATCTCCTCTCCGCCTGCGCCCCCTACCCCCGCGCAGGCACAGACGAGAGTTGCTCTTATCTCATTCTGGGGGCGGTGTTTGGGTGTGTGTGTGTGGGAGGGGGTGGCTGTGGGTGGTGCCGCAGAGAGAGAGTGGAGTTGGTGGGGGAGAGGGCGGAGGGGTTGCACCGTGTGACCGCTCTCCGAGCCCACCTTATCTCCCCGCAGCATCATTAAGGGTTCCTCGAATGCTTTTCGTTGCCCTGAGAGCTCTGCCCTCTCTCCGCCGGAGAGATTGATGTTGGAAGGCTTCCCCTGAGACAGAGAGAGGAAGGGGGGGCCCGGGTGGATCCTGGGGGGGTGGGGGTACCGAGTGGAGGGAGGTGGGGCTCCGTGGTGGTTTGGTGCGAGGTGTGGTTGGGGGGCTAGTTTGAAGGAAGGGTGGCAAATGGAAAGAGAGTATAAAAGGTTTTGATAATGAATGGGATTGTGCCACTGTGACGTCATCAAGATGGGAGATGATACAGTCCCCCTTTTTACCACCCCCCTCTTTCCCTTTCCCTAGAACACCAGAGAACGCCCTTTCGCCCTCTCGCTTTTTTTTACTCTCTCACTCTCCTTGATTTGCAGTTTCGTCAGCTCTCCTCGGCGTGGCGAAGCGGGGAGGAATTATATCGGTGCTGAGCATAAGCTACACGCTGGCGATTCAGGGGTACAAGTGTTGAGTGGGTGTTGTTGTCGTTGTGCAACCTCCTTCACGCCCTTCGCCCCTGTCCATCTTCCGCCTCTCTCTCTCTCTCTCTCTCTATCTCTCCGTTTCTCTCATGAGGGTGTCTCGCGATGGCGTCACGGGTTTTTGGTTTTCCAAAAGTCTTCTTTAAATTGATGAGAATTCCAAAGGCACCCGTACTCTCACAGGATTATATGTACCACAGTGTTGATGCACTCCGATTGGTCGTCACTGGCACGCATGTGCGGTCGGAGAGAAACTTGTGTAAGCCAGTCGTGGAGATTAAAAACAATATTTTGTCGATGCGAAGACAATTGAGAATCCTTTCCCATGGATACAAAGATAAAGAAATCGACAATTTTTCATACTAGTTATTTTTCGTTTAATGTGCGTATGTTTTGCTAATATAATTATTCAGAGAACCAAGTCAAAGAAAACTAGGTTTAACAGCAATATGCGAATTTTTATCTGGGTAAGAATTTCGTAAATTTCAATGAATTTTAATGTTTTTGAAAGTACTATCCACCATAGTTGGAAGAAGATAAAGCACCTTTTTCAAAGTTTCTTCGTTTTCAATTAAATGACTACGTTCTTTATATTGAAATAGTTTTAGGGAAGATAAATTAGTATCTCTAAGTTTCTGGTGTCGGAAATTATGTATCAGTAGCCTCGCAATGAAGCTTGTTCAATCTTGCTCATAACTTGTGGTATAAGATGCTATGCTAGCATCTTGAAAATTAAATTCACAGTTGCGTCAAATGCGTTTGCTTTCTCAGGCAGGGTACCGAAGATTAGAATTTTATGAAGTACTGCTACGGACTACTGAATATATGAAATTGGAAGAGTTCCTAAATATGATATGGGCAAAAATGCCACTTGGAAAACTTAAATGCTCTCTCTCCGAATCTATAAAATAATGGCATGGTAGCGCTTACTGATTCGAATGATAACTAAAGGATCCCGGGTTTTAATCCAAGATGTGTTTTTTTGAACTGTGCCAGTTAAAATCTTTGTTGTGTGATTTCTACATCCGATCTTATTGTAACCTTGCAAGCCACCATTAGGGCGTATGGCAGAGGGTGTTATGCCACCACCCATTAGTATAAGTGGTGAGTAATGGTATTCTGTATCATTTAAGTTCATCGAACTTTAAACAAAAACTAAGTGAAGTTTTCATCTGCTCTGGACACAAGTTGGTGAGGGAGAAAGTATTCCTCATGCCTATCCTTTCAATTTTGTGGATTAAAGAATTCATTGGGAAACTAAGCCGTAAAATAGGGGAAAGAATTGTCCACCCCACCCTGAATGTATGAATTTAATATGTAATAGTTTTTATTAAGTTTCTGGATGATCTCTGCCGTAGCCTCTAAAATATAAATTGCAGATTGATTGTTTTTCGATGCGTAGAATCATACTGAATTAAATAAAACTTTTCTCCTCACAGATTTTTGTTGAGTCTGATCTTTGTGAAGTGAAATGCAAGGAAAGTAAAATTCAAAATACTCAAAAACTATAACTATAGACCCTTTGTGTTTGGTTTGATTGATGGCTGTGTATACGCTCGAGCATTTAAAACTATCCATATCTATTTTTTCACGGGATTCGTTATATCATCTATCCCGATTGCGTAGAGTATTTTATTTCGGTTAAAGATACTTCGTGTGATTTTACTGTTCATTTTTAACGTAACGCGCTGCATGTAGGCGTTGTGAAATGGTGGAAATGAAATTGGAGATTTCGAAGTAGTGAATGCTTAACATTTGGTAGGACGAGTTTTATCTGGTATTATTTTTTGACCCATCCCGGTAGTAGTTCAAATTTTCCACTGGATATATTTAACAGCTTCAGGCGATATGTAATGGAAGTTCGTCATTATAAGAAAATTGACACTATCATTATAATACAATTAAATTACAATTGTCATTCTAACAAATTTGAACTTTTCCACAGGGGTATTGGCTACGTAAGATGCGTTTCAGTTCACAGTACTATCTTCAGGTACAAGTATTGTACCAGCAGATGGTTCTACGAACCGAAACGAGCTGTGCGTTAAATTTGTGGAAAAGTACAAATTTATTCCACTGGACTGTCTGTTTTCAAAGACAATGATATTATTAAACTCATCTTATCTGGCATAGATTTCAGAGAATGATATTGACGTACCGTTCGACGAATGGGTTCCTTTTCCAAATAAATAATACGTAGTGACCGGTAAGTTTGGCAAGGGGAGCTCCTAAAATCATTTGATCATTTGGTTCTATTATTAAAATTAAGAAGTTATGGAAATCGAATTTTTAAAGTATTTAAAGTACCTACAAAAGATAGATAAAATATCCAATCTTCGCCCAACCTTGTGTTTTACAATGACTTTTCATACTTATACTTATTTACTGCAATGCTTTCCAGTATTTTTCAGAACAATTAAAGCGTTAAAAAAAACAACCAAACATTTATAATAAGGTAATCAATGGTTAAATGCGAAGTCAAACGCTTCGTTTCTCTCTAATGTATTTTGAAAAATGCTTGTGATTTTAAAAGCAAATGTTCGTAAATTCTGGGTGGAAATGTGTCATGTGACCAAAATAATGAATACGTAAAATAAATGAATTATTACGATTCATAAATTTGTAGTCAATTAAATTGTAATGATTCCGGATATGGAATTGCTCAAATGACAAATTCAATTATAAGTTTTTTCAATACCATAATTCCAATAAAAGTAAAGAATAATCGACTTACACGCACTAACAATAATTTGATTTGCCCTTTTAACTCTAAATAAAGTGTAAAATCATTGTTATTATTGGTATGAGACCCAATTTTTACCCAGTGAAACCTGTATAAATGTGCTCTTGGCTGATTTTGCTCGTTTTTTGGTTGCCTCAATGAAATTTTTTCGGTGTACATACGGCTAATTCGTTAATCGCGTCTTTGTGAAACTCTGAACCAAAAGCAAATTTGCGTATTTGAAATTTTAACGCTATTATGAGTTGATGCATATTCATTCATCTGTGGCCTTATCCGTTTATCGCTTTCCACGAGAATCGAAAACGACCCTCTGTATTTAAAATACTTGCCATTTCACTCGCGAATAATTTCCTGCCACCGCTACTTTGATGTTAATATATTTCATTCGTAACACGCGACGCAAACGCATTGGCAACGATATTAATACGCATATGTGCAGTTATGAGGTCTCATACGGCAACCTCACCACTTCAAATTATATTCTTTTCACCCGAACGCTCTCAACTGCATAGGATAAGTGACGCAACGTGGCCCAAGCAATCTCCTCCAGACTTGTTCACGATCCCAAAAATACGAGAAAATTTTCCGAAGCGATGAATACCTCCAGAACTTCGTTAAAATCTTCGGAAGTATCCTCAAAGGGGTAAACTTAGGACTTTAAACCTAGGGCGATCCTATTCCAGGTATTGCGGACTGATGGAATTTGACAACGGGGCTGGAATGATTGACTATATCCCTATAAGCACCTCGCCTTCACGGCTGAGCTCACGCCTAACGCCTCGAGAGGCCGGATGTTATTTTAATTATCATTGCACAAAACGCTGGCCTCCGGAACGTCCTCGGCGCGTTCACTGAAGCCGGCGCCACTCAAGGGACCATAAAAAAAATTATCGAGCATTTTCCATGCGACAAACCCTTCGCTAACAGTTCTGCTCACCTCTCCCTATGACACTAACTCGGCTTTGATAGCATGTTGACTCCGCTACGCCGATAAAACACGCCGGCCGCCTTTCATTTTTTTCCCCTTTCCCTTCATCCCCGCCCACGCCCTTTCCGACCCCCTCACCGCCTCCTCCTCCCGGTCGGCGTAACCGACACGACCCCTCGCGCTCTTTCCACCCTCCCGTGCGCCCACCCACCCACCAAACCCAACCCCCTTCACCGACTAAATATAAGGAAGGCTCTATTGATGACAAGGGCGCGGCAGTGGGCGATAACACGAGACGGGGAATAAAACAAAGGAGTGGGGAAGTTGGGAGGGGTGAAGGGGAGAGGGGAGCGGAGGGATCTTTTGTTTTTCTTCTCTTTTCCTCCTCATCCTTTGCCTCCCAATTCTCTCCCTCCCGGAGTCCCAAAAGCATCCCCTCGACCCGCCCTCCCCGGAGGAAGAGGGGTTGAAGGAAGGAGGGTGGTTTTGGCGGAGCGGGGAGGCTCATCTTGAGTGGGTGGCCTCTGACGCCGTGGGCCGAGGGGAATGGTAATGCAAAAGTGCTGGGAGGGGGCTTTGGAATGAGGAGGGGGGTGCGCGGAGAATAGGGTGGCTGCAGAGGGGGAGGGAGGTGGAGGAATCGGATGGAAGAAGGCGAAGGAGCAGGGAGGGGTCGGTGGAGGAAGGAGCGGAAAGGGGGTTTGTGAGAGAGTACCAGAAGACGAGGTGGCATGGGGGGGGCTGGACTGCTAGACAAATGACTGTCGTTGCATATGTAAAACGAGGGCCGGAGCCGACCCCCGTCCACCATTTGTCAATGTCTCTGGATGTGGGAGTGAGGGGTGGGGCCTTTTATTTTTTTTTGGTTGAAGGAGCCTGTCGTCATGGTTACGGAGGGATGCTGGACCCCCCTTCCCCCAACTCCTCCCCGCTTCACTCCCCTTTATACTTCCTTTTTTCCCCTCCGGCTGATTTTTTTCCTCTCTCTCCTTTCGCCCACCCCGCCCCTGTTCTCCTCTCCCCAGCCCCCCTCGTGTGCGTAGGGTGAGCTCGACGGAAGGGGATACCCGGAGGATGGGGGTGCTTTAAGCCCCCTTGGGTAAGCGGGGGTAATGGGAGAATGGGCCGATGTGGAAGGGAGGGGGTGGGGCCAGGACTCTCTCTCTCTCTCGCTGATCGCGCGTCAACTGTTTTGCGTCGGAGGGAGGAGCGGAGAGATGATCGGGCGGCCGTGGCGTGAGATAAGGCCTCGCTTCCCTGACTCCGGGCTGTTCATCAAATGTCGATTTCAGGACACTCGGGAAGGATCCTTCGGAAAATTTCGGTGGATTTGCGTTTCTCTGTTTTTTTATACATACACGTATATGTATACGCGGCTCGGGGAGAAATCAGGGTGGGCGGGAAAGAAATGGCGAACTGTATGCTGGGATTGCCTGGAAAGCTCTCTCTGCCTGGGTGATATGTGATTTTCTTGAAGAGAGATCGTTAAAAAATATGTATATAGAAAAAAACTTCCCTTGGTCTACTGTATAATGGATAATTCAACCCAAACCTACTTACTTTTCGGGACTTGTAACTGGATTAAAATTCTAATAACGGTTCAGATTCTTGTGTGGTAGATCATCGGTAGCAATCAGTGGATATTATTCATTGGCAAACTAGCCAAGTTCATTTTTTACCCCAATGAAGATGCAACCAAAAACGAATTTGTGTCCCCACAGGAGGTAATTTTTGTGAAGTTTACTTGTACTGACTGCTGTCTGCGGCTTTCGTCACGTCTTTGGCGCACAAGTTTCCTCGATTTCCGACTTTTTTTTACTGGTAGCACTTTGCACTGATAGAAAAATCATCGTATTGGATGCCCGGACTGAATTTCATGGTGGAATGGGATACCGTACTATTTATTTGAAGGGAAAATTTCATTAATTAGGAAAGAAATAAAAATAACATGGCTAAAAATTTGACAATTGATGCATGAACACGGCACCAATTTTGACATATAATCGTTATCATATAAACATGTGATTTACTATATATTTTAATACAATGCGATGTTTTAACCTTTGTATTTTTATACCTATGCGCACTAAGATGAAATTTTACAAAACTTTGTCTTCCACAACGGACTTTAATTGTTCTTAGAAATTATTTACAACCATACAGTTATTTAAAATAAAATTAAACGATCACAATTTTACATTTTCATGGACTAATGAAACAAGAGGATACACAGGCATTTGAATGGCAGTTAGCTGTGTTTTGGGGTGCCAGGTTTTGTTTTATTAGGAGAAGCGAAGAACTGCAGGGGTGTTCGATCAGTGGCCTTACTATAGTGACCAAAAAGGTTGAGCATAATTTAAGAATAATGTCAAAAATATTTAAACATGTTCACTTTGCATCATCATCACTGCTTCAAGCTAATTTTTATAAATATTCCAAATATTTTTCAATAACCATGTTATCATTGAAATGTGAGTATTGAAATAGTTCATAAATAAATTAATAGGAATTTCATCCGTCGTCATTAATAAATGACTACTCACGAATAGACAAATACAGCCAGTCAAAAATATTTCACATTTTTGCACGCAATGTGATTAATAAATATTTCTGCCAAAAAATGTACAAACTGCTAACGCTTATGTTGGTAAAATACATACGTTAAAACTTTTCGGGTCTTAAACTTACCAAATTAAACCGTTCTTTCATTGGTAGATAATTATCTTTATTATTTTATTTAGTCAGTTCTAAGGCGTAATAAATCAATTTGGAGGTTTGCGGGAAAGTAAAGCTTTGACTCACGTCGATAATGGTTCTAACGAATGTGAATCCAGTGGCCAAGGCTGCAGTGGTGCAGCCCGTTGACGGCGGATTTGAGGACGCTCATGGTGTAGAATGTCGTTACCTTATGTTACGTCTTCCTTGTTTAAGACTTAACTAACACGTCTATCTAACAGAATGCGTGGTGAATGCTTCTTGTGGTGTAGGACATAATGAGTGCATGTGCACAATTTGTTTATATTTTCGTTTACATACAACTCTAATATTTGTTGATTGGGAATAAAGAGAAAAAAAGCTGACTAAAGCGTCTTTTAAAACTCAAAAATAACAGGGGGAGAGAGATATTTATGATAATATGCCTAATTAATTAAAATTAGCAATTTTCCACAAAAATAAAATTTATTAATACGACCGGTTTCAATGCAACTACATCATCTTCTGGAGAAGAGAATGTAGTTGTATGTAGATGATTCTCCAGAAGATTATGTAGCTGCATTGAAACCGGTCGTATTAATAAATTTTATTTTTGTGGAAAATTGCTAATTTTAATGAATCATTTTATTCCATCATATCACGCCTGAAACGTCTCTTTTTATAATATGCCTAATTTTCATTCAATAGTATTTACTATAGTCGCAAATCATAGCATAATAAGCTTTGCTGAAAATTTGACTTAGGTGAAGAGGATTATTGTCACTATGATTTTTTTTAAGGAAAATGAATTTCATGATACCGGATGATCTAACAGATGAAATAAAAAATACACCCATTAAGATTTATGCATATGATTTTTATATTTGAGCGCTATGTTTGGAGAGGTTAGTAGTGAAGTCGAGGACTTAATATCAGTATATATAAAGAAAAATAGTTATGAAACTTTTTCCAAATACTACAATATCTCTTGGCATGGATAAAAAATAGATATGTTCGTAGCGTCTCTCGAAAGAAACACCATGTGTTTGATCGGGTCGGAAACCTGGTCCGGCCAGGGGTTCAATTTCCGGTTCATGAACTTTTTTATCCTGGAATCCTTTATCTTCCGCCCCTCTCAACAACCTCGTGTTTGTCTTTTTATGTGTTCCATATCCATTTACTTACCCTTTTTCCTTTAGTCATAATTTGTTTTTTTCTAATATAAAGCTGTTATTTTGTCTATTTCAAGTTTTTACGATGGATATTGATATCCTCGTGATATCTTATGGGAAACTACTTTAGTAGAAGAAGATATCAGGTTTTTTGATGAACGGTTATAGAATGAATTTCGACATCTCATCTATAAACACATTATTAACCTCTTTTCGTCGGAATCATTCATTCAATATCCATCTCGTGACCTCCTTCCCTGTCTGAAGATTTTATTCAATTACCTCTTTCGACCTTGATTTGAACCCTATCTGCCACCACCATAATCCATAATGGCGGCTCGCGTTGCGTTATGGAGATTTAGGCTAAGATCCCAAAAGATATCGACGTATAGTCTAATTATAATTTTATTTCTCCTCTCCAAAATATTCCCACGGAGCTTCTATTAAATCATGGATGCTAATAAGCAGAAAATGGATGATTATTTCGAGGGGAAACATTGGAGTGAGAAGGTTGGGAATTGGGTTAAGAGGCACGGCGTTGTATTGGGGAGGTGATATCCGCATCTCGCGACGAATGTGCTTATCCTCTGTGCTGCTGTAGGAATGACGAAGGTGTGGCATAAGGGCGTTGTTTATGAATCTATCGGGGAAAGTATTTTTGGGGAAGGGCGAGGAGGGGGGAAGGGGAAGGGGGAAGGGAGGCGTCTGGAGTAGGGTGGGTAGGCGAGGGAAGAGTGCTTGGTGGGAGCTTGCTGGGTACATACGAAGAGGGTAAAGGTTGGATATGGAGACAGATTGATAGGAGTGACACGAGGAGTATCTCTGTATGATGGTAAGTGGTTATGGATGCGGGGTTTTGGGTTGAGTATTCGGGGAATGGGCGTGGCGGGGCTGGTGTGTGTGTGTGGGGGGGGGGAGAGGAGGAAGCGCGTGCTAGCTGGTGCGGGGGGCGTGGGAGAGGGCTGTCAGATGGGAGGGGGGTGTCTGGGAAAGCTCCTTCCACTTTCGAGGGCTGTGGGGGATGGAGAGGGGGCGGACAAGGGTGGGGTAGGTTGGGGGGGGGTGGAGACTGCGAGAACGGTTGCAGTAAATAAATAAAGCATAGTACAGCACGCCGCCGAAGTGGAGTGGGGAGAAGGATACATATCCAGAGAGAGAGGCTTCTTATTCCATCTACCGAACGCTGCGTTATGAAATAGGAATGAGGAGCGATTTTCTTCATAGATCCACCGGGTGAGACTCATATCCGGGGTCTCCCGGCCAGCGGGGGAGGGGGGGTACAGCGCCGCGCCGTCGTTTGGGGGGGGGGATGGGGGAGGGTGTACGGTGGGGTTGAGATCGGAGGGATGTTGCGATGGCAATTGTGCTAAGTGTGGGTTGGGGGGGTGGAGTTTGGGGCGCGTGACGTCACCAATTATATGAATACCTACACAGATCGCGGGGCTCTTCCAGTTTTCCCCGGATTCTGTCAAATATTCACGAATATCTCGCTCCTTCTAATAAGATTTTGAAGGCTGTCGTTGAGTAACTGCGTATCCTCGCCAAAAATAATACCCGGATCGGAAGTGACGGGGCTTCGTGCGAAAAAAATGCTCTCTCCGCCAAACTCAAGTTCGGTGTAGGAATAGGAAAGGTGGTAGGCTGAATGTTTTATCCGTATTATATGTTATTCCAAACTCTCGATAGCCAAACAAGATCGTCTTAATTAATTGGACTTGCTTCCTTAGTGTTAGTTCCTTATTAATGCTGTTTAATCAAAATTTCAAGTCGAGCTAACCGCACCTTAGAAGCATGTAGTCTTCAGATATTAATGTGTATTAATTTGGAGGGAAATTCGAAAACCTACAATGGTATTACCACGAAAATGAGTTGGAAAATTTAATTTAAATCTCTTCCATTGACGTTTTTTAAAAAAATAAGACCACTTTGCTTTTTCACATAAACTTATGGAAAGTTTATGTTGAAAAGCAAAGTGGTTTTATTAAAAAAAAACATCAACATGAAGATTTTTCACCAAGTTACGCCAGAAACTGTTTTATTAATCTCTCCCCTCACACAAAGTGTACATTTCCTCATTCCTTTATCAGAAAACTGGTCTATTCATATTTAAAACTTTTAGTTTTTTAGCTGCGCAAATTAATGTTGCGTGAGTGCTATCTTAATCGTTACATTTTTAAGGTTGTTATTCGCAGCAGTAGTAACGTAATGCCAACTTAAGCAAAAACATGAATTTTAATTCCGAGGACAACAGCCAGTATACTGAATGCAATGGGTCAATGTTCTCGCCTGATAAACCAGAGGCCGTGGGTTCAATTCCGACCAATACTGATCTTCATCCACCAAGAATTTTGATGTCATATAATTTTCTATGTTATTTTCTCTAGTGAAAGAGTTGAAGTAAATGACAAGTGGTTTATTACCTTAAAATTAATAAACAGAAATAAATAGTAGGCACAGTTTTTCCACCTCGAGGAAATAAATCTTCATTATATTAAATTTAAGGTGCCAAATAACGCCTGTATTGCCACTTCATTGTTTCAAATATACTGATACCGATTGCCACACAAAAATTTACCAATCACAACAGCGCAATTGAATAACCTCATTTTTAATATCAATGAATGGTGTAATATAATTTGATTAGGCTTTACGTACCCATTTAAAGTTTAAATAGTATATTAAGATACTGCGAAAAGACCAAATTAAAAACACAGTCGGCAAATGTTAAGACGTGGTATATTAAAGTAACGTTAAAATAGGTCATGTTTTTATCATCTGCGTATATTCTAGTTCATTCATTCAGCATGCTGTAATGATTTGATGACTAAAACCTACTAGGTACTAGTTACCGCATGAAGTTATAAGTTACCTTATGAAGCTACGTACATGTTACTTCTTACGCGCATGTTACCTGCTTTCAATGTGTATAAATAGTTATACTTCTGTCCGGATAGCTCTCTATGTTTGGTTTCATCTGATATGAATGGCTCGTAAAATTTTTATTTGCATATTTGTTTCTGCCAAAAATGAAATAATACGATAATAATAATTGTGATATCTAACTCATAAAAATCAAAAGGAAAATGCTAAGTGAATGAAAGATCCATCGTGCAAGAATTATTTGAAGGCATGAAGAGAAATAACGAGTCGTTGAATGAAGCCATATTGTGGAAATAGATGCTTACATACCTTATGGCACGTGTCTCGGAAACCGTGTGTGTAGCGTAGTTTGCAGAAACTGTCCAAAATGTACATTCACAGTGTATAATACCTATAATATGCAATTTTAGTGTTTTTCAAATTCAATACAATTCTGAATTTTGCTATGGAATAGAGAATAAAGTACAAGGTGAAGCAATAACCTTCTCATTCTAGTTTCCGCGAGGCATTAAATTTGAGTTACAAACATTTCGATTTTATGAGTTAAGATTCCTCCGCTCCCATTTGGAACGAGTTATTCCTTTTTCACGTTTTCTGGATGGCAATGAGATTGCGCCGACACGGAGAATAAAAACTTCCAAAGCGAGTATCAGCCGGCCCAACCGTGCGGCACCAGCCGGCGAGCTCTTTCGAAATGCAACGCAGAACTTCCGGGACCCCCTTTAAAAGAAAAAAAAGGGAAAAGAATCCATTCAATATACGTTTTGAAAATTATGTGAGAATAGGGCGGGGAGACTTTTTGACAAAAGTACGAGATTAGGGCGGGCAGAGGACAAAAGAGGAAACCCGAGGGAAAAGGACAAGTGAAGTAAAAGGAGAAGGAGAGAATGGTGAACGAGAGGAAATGTGAAGGAAGAGAAAGAATCATTGTAATGTGATAGGGAAAGTTTAGGAAATTAGGATATTTCATATCGGAACGACGATGCTAAACATGATAAAGATATTTGGTCAATTATACGCGTGGCTTATTATCTAGGGCAAATATTTGCATGCAACGCTTTCGAGAAAACCCCAGATATTGTTCTAGTTTTATTTTGGGCCTTTATGAATAAGAATAGGACTCTAACTCGTCAACGCTGCTTTCACAAGGAGGATTATACAAAATGGAGGCAAGAGTAAAAGAATGTTCGAGTAGGAGATAGTATACATGTAGACTTGTGTCTCCGTTACAAAATCGATTATTTTGCTGTCTTATAATGAAAATATTTACCCAATGACAATGCCGTATAATATTTTTGGCTACAGATAAAAACTATGGTTATTTTTTATTTGATAATCTACCGGTTAAGGTAGGTTTATAGTTGGACACAACTAACAAACAAATGTTTTATGACTCCCATCAAAACACAATCCAGTAACCTACTCTACATCAGGTGAATCATCTCTATGTACTCCCTTCCTCCCTTCATCCCGTCCAATATCCCTATCATGTTCCTGCCCTTTCCTGGTTTGCCTAACATTCTCCCCTCTATTACAGTCTTCAATATCCCAATGCCGATCCATACGCCCTTCATCCATTTTTCCTGCCTCCATAGGACTTCTCCCTCTCCTCGCCCTCCATCCCTAGTACTTCCTCAGGTTATTCTGTTAGTGGAAATCCATTTGTTAATAATTAGTTTATTTTATTGACTGTTTTACAAAGCTTAGTTAAAGGTTAGGAGTTAATCTCTAATTTAAGTTATAGGGTAAAGTTCTATCGCGGAAAATGGTCAAATTTTGTTATTTCCATGAACGGAGAATTTTTAAAGTTATATTTATTTGTAGATAACTCAGACCGAACGACATATTAACATGATACACATGCCAAGAAACAAGTGCAGCTCAGTGAATATTATATTGAAGAAGGTTTGTGATGACCCCTAGCAATTAATTTCCAGCCTTAAAATATTCTTCAAGGATAGGCGTGCGTCTTCTCTCAAATCACTGCCACAAAGTTCAATGATGAGATTCTCAACCAACCTCCTTTCAAATAGTGCAAAATTCTATTCTCCTCCTATCTTCCTTTCTTCATTAGTATTATCTTACAGAAAGTCAATTAATTTGTCTAAACTTGAACTAATTTACTTTCCTACCTAACTTATTTACATTGCTCTATTGACTTTTTCAAAATTCTCCTACTATGGTCAAAGAACCCTAAAATTAGCGTTATCAGTCTTTCCTTCTAGTTTCTTTTTTCTGGTTCCTATTCGATTCAATCATTGAATTCTTTTTTAATTCTGTTCACCATCACATCCTTTTGAATGCTCTTTTGCCTATTTATAAATATATTATTTCATGATTTTCATTCGTCCTTGTCATTTATTGTGTCAAGTAGTTTTTATTAATATGAGATTAACCCGTGAAACTTATGAAATTACGTCACTACTTTCAGCATAAATGTCTATGGTAAATAATTGTGTGTGGCCTCATGCGTCTAAAGAATATTAAATATAACTCTCAGCCTGAGTACGTAAAATGCATAGATTCATTTCAACTATCAAATTGATTGATTTCCAGTTAGAAGAACAAAAACTTAATAAAATATTTCATATTTTGCTATGCAGATGTCTTGATTATACATTTTCTAACATTATATCAGTGTTGGCACTGACATTCTCAATTACATATTATTTATATTTAAAAAATATCTCTACAATTTGTTTCTACTAACAATTTTAAGGGTTATGTATGCTACTCTTCTATTTTGTCTATGGTTAGTTTGTGACAAAGGTGTAACTATATTAAATTGGTATTTCCCATGGGAATTCATTAATTCCCAGAGAGAACTATTGGTCATTTCACAGTAGAAATTTCAATATGTTCCTCAAATTTATAACTCCAATCGTTATATTTTAAGTCCTATTCCTACTACTTAATAGGTATTCAAATATCTTGATTTCCGTGTATTTGTTAATTAGGTTAAAAGTCCGCTAAGAAAACTATGAAACTTTAAAAGTTAGCCTGAAACCAATAAATATATTGTTAATGGCATATTTTCACCTATTATAGCCTCGTATTAATAAGTTTTCCAGACTCATCAGATCTGGAAATTAAAAATTAGTTAATTCGTGATTATTAGAAGCATAACATAGCAATGGAAGTATTCATACCGAATCATTAATTTATTCCCAGTGGTGAAACGATTGTTTACCGCCAAATGTTCAATTAGGCATTGAATCTATTGACGACGACAGAAAACTCACTTTTCCTTCAAAAATTTATTTCTACCAAATCAGAATGAAGTTACTCCAGAGCTTGTGAAGACTTCATTGTAATCTCAAATACCAATCTACTTTTATTTCAAATAGCAGGAAGGGAGCAAGATTTAAATAAAGGTACAGATTTGCTGAAGGCGTTTTTAAAATCACAATATACATCGAAATACAAAGAAATTAGCCATTTATAAGAAGATGTTGGCTACCATGTAGCCACGAAAAACTATTCAGATGTCGCAGCACTCGTTTCTTTTCAGAACAAGCCGGTCCTAATTTGTTCTTTACCATATTTTCATATTTTTTTAAGATCAATAGAAGTAAAATCATATCAGTGCCAAAGGAATTTTTCAAAATAAATTGGTTGTCTAAAATCCAGTGATTATTATAAAAACATCATGTTATGGTGTGCTGAATGCTATAAAATATTGGCAACTGACCAATTGATATATCCCGAACATTCAATCATAGTAATTATTCACTATTAATCAGGATGTTGATTCGCAGTTGGAGTAATGCATTATCATACAGAAATAATAAAATGGATTTGAATGAAGGGTCATCCGATCTGAAATCAAGAACATTCAGTCGTTTGAAATGAGGCAGGACATTTTTACTTTTGTCTGCTTAAAATTTAACTCTCCGTTGTGCATTTATACGAATTTCAAACTCTTTGTCATATTTTTAAAGTTAACATGAGTTTTCATCATCGTAAAACCAATTGAAGTTCAAATGAAGAGAAACAGCGCCCCTGGAGACACCTTTTCCCGTGGCTTTCCCTTCGAACATTTTCTATGCCACCGCGGTCGAGTCGGGGATATTCAGCCTAGTCTATTGCGAACGCGGCTAGACTAGGTATGACTGAGACGACATGTTAGTCGACAAGCAAATTCCTGGTTGGATTTAGAATTTTCGGATTTCTCATATTTGATAGAAAACTTTGATGAAGTTTTGTCAATAAAAATATACAAGGTGACGCACTAATTATAAATGCCTAAATTATACGAAATTATACTATGCCTAAAAGGCTCATGAAAGTTCACTATTATTGCAAAATATTCCGCAATAGTTTCTTGCAATACTCAATGGAGTATGCATAGTTATCAGGTCAGATGGATGTGTTTAATGTGTTCACCTTGTTGGCATATATCCACCAGAAAACAACCGCCTCGCCTATGACTTCTTCATGACACAATTCAAATCCCCGGAAAATAGTCACGACAATCGCTTGCAGTTTTATTTAATTCTCTGGATTTTATCAGATAGAGAAATGCTTCGTATCGACACCAACACCATGAGACTTTGAGGCAACATACATCCTTTCCTATCTAAAAAAATGTCATGCCTTCTGCTATACCTATTGTCGTCACAAAGAGGAGATCCTATGAGGCCTCTCCCACGTGGATGACGATAGGAGAGGGCACTAGTGTTGGGAGTCATGGGAGTGCACCATTAGACTAGAAACGCAGGAGGGTTGAAGGGTTGCAGACGAGAGAGAGAGAGAGAGAGAGGGTTTCTGCAAAGCGGTGGAGGGATATGGGCGGACGGAGTGGGGTGGGAAAGGGAGGTATGACAAAGTGCGCTGCCAAAACTTCCACTTCCCTTTCTCCATTCCACTTCAGTCCCTCTGGTCGAGATGCGAATGCCAATGGGGGGAGGGGGTGGGGGTGAGCGGAGTTGCAAGAAAGGAAGGGGAGAGGGGGGGGAGGCGAAGCTGGGGATAAGAGGGCGGCGGATGGTTGAACGGGTGGCAGGCCAAGTGTAAACTTAAAAGAAAGGGGGGAGGAGAGGGCGTTGGGGAGGGGAGGACAAGGGGAAGGGGTGGGAAACAAAAGAGGATTACTTGGCGAGGAGATATCTTAAAATGGCGTCCCATTCCGAGGTTTTCACGTTAATTTAACATCTCCCTTTTCCATCCCTTAGAAACGTCTTAGGCTGGACGTAATGTTTTGATATTTTTATCGGTCCTTAAAATTTTGAAAATTGATAGATTAACGTCAAATTGGACCGAGTTTATAGGGGTCGGTTAGTTCTCTATACTCGACCGTATACCAGTAAGTGGATCTTCGGATGAAGATGGAGAATTCGTTATTCACTTTTATCTGGTGAATATTTCAAAATGCGACAGTCTAAAAGTGAATGTCATTATTCATGTGACTAGCTTGATCACAGGATGAAAATAATTAATTCATGAGCTGTACTGTGCAGTTAAATATGAAGAAATTAGCGTCTCTTGTGTGCATACATTATTTAAATGCACAGGCAGTCTTTGTAATGGGGTGTTAGGCCATCAACCAGAGCCAGTAATCGGCGATTATTTGGCTTCTTTTTTATTTATTCTCGGGAAGTCCGGATTTTTGTTCGTGATTTTTTCTTCGTGTATAACAAGGCTGAGTTTTATATCACACTTACTACTCCGGAACCCATATTGATTGCCGAAAATTATTATCACCCAGAAAGTGCATGATATTGAAAATGTCCGGTCGATAATTTGGTTTGTGGGGGATGTTGATGTATTGGTCATTATTTCTAAGGTCCTAACCTTCCAACAAGGGCTAATTAAATTTGTTTTCTAGAAAATTTGAAATTTCTGGTCCTCTTTCCAAACGCATGATGGTAAATCCTTCCATTCAAGGTTTATTAGATCTGGTAGTGTGCTGTTCTTTCACCTATGCCATAAAAATTATTGTAGCGTAACCGTAGATGTATTGAAATCAGGAAAATGGTGGATCGGTTTTTCAATTATTCTTATTTAAACATTTTTTACAATACCCCTATGTGAAACTCAATACTTGGATTATGGTCTGAAATTCGTATGTTAGTTAGAATAAGGGCAAACAGTGTTGTTTGAATGAAGAGAATATCATTTCCTTGCATTAATCTTCCCTAATTTAAATTTAACATTCTATTTTTTCTTGTCATCATTTCTCTCATCCTCTGGTAGAAAAATGGGCAATTTTTTGGAATAAAATTATACTGTTAGCGTGTGTAATAGAATAATAGAAAATAGTAATAGCTCTTCTTTATGAGATGTTCATGTGCCACTGTATGTCTAGTAAGATTTAGTTTGGACAGCATCCATTTATTTTTTTAATTCGCCTAATTTCTATTCCTGCGGTAATATATAATGAAACAAACAATAATTTTTACGCAAACTCTAGTGGTAATTCAAGTTCAGCTTTTGTGTTATCTGAGGGAAATAGTATATTCCTAATGAAAAACCTGGTACAACTCCGTATTAAAGTTTGAGTGCTATACTATTATACCGTTATGAATTATGTCGTTATTACTAGTGGTAGCTAGTGATTAAAAACCTGAATATCTGAAAATTTAAAATATAAGTCGTCACTATAATTTGTTTTATTTAGAAAAATGGTACGTGGAAGGATGATTAGAACGATGCACATTATGTAAGTTTTTTTTAAGTATATGGTGTTAAAAAAATGTTAATTTAATATTTAGTACTTATTAATAAGGCTTCACACAATTTATGGAGGTACCTAATTCTGCGCGAGATTGATGAAATTAGTCTGCTACAGTTGGCAATATTTTAATGAGATTGATTGACGTTATTTATTCATCAGATTAACAGGGCCAATAAATTGTACCGACTTTTTGCCACAGGCAATGCAATGTTTTTCTGATTTTTGCAGTGAAAATAAGCATTATGATTTCTTTGACAGTAATGAAAATGATATCCATGAAAATTTCGAATTTGTATGTTTGTTGAATTAATATCATTTAACCAATGATTTTTAATCTTTTTTCCGCATTTTTGGTTATATGATTTACAAAAAGAGACAGAGAAGTCGTTTTATTAAATGAAGTGGCTAAGGCGTTACCCGACTGACAAAATAGTAACTGTCCTTACTTCCTGGATTGATCTAGTACGAAACAGCGTCAGCGATGGAAAGGAGAGGAGGCTTAACACGGTAATAACATTAGTATTTCTTCGAAAATCGTTTGATGCAATAGATCACTATATATTGTTAAAAATTATACTGTACAGGAATTATTAAACCCACCCACTTTGGTTTTCTAATTATTTGAAGGATAGAATGTTGCTCACTAAAATCTATTAAATATGTAGTGAAGAACATCATATAAATTACGTGTGCCACACAGATCTATTCTTGGCCCTATGCTATTTTTAATTTCTGCAAATTACATACATAATATTCAAGTGCTGTCATTTCCGTGAGTTGACATAGTATGCTGACGAAGCGGTGCATATGTATGCACGTCTAGGAAAATAAAAGCAGCTATTCAGGGTATGAAACTTGACTTAAATAATATCATTAAATGAGTACATAATAATAATCTCGTTATCAATGAGTCAATGAAAAAAAATCAAAATTATGCTTGTGAAACACAATTCCTCCGAAACCTTATATATTAAATTACAGATTCATGCTTATTATTGCCTGTATTGCCCTACCAATAACTATAATTACCCCATGCTGGAACAAGTAGAAATATAATTACCAGGGGGTAATTATTGATTAAATATTAACTTTGGTGAACATATTTTAAAAATAAATAATAAATTAAATTAAATCCTTTGTCAAGATCACTACATTGCTGGTTTTGTAAGTTTGAATGTGATTAAGATAGTGTATTTTGCACTGATTGAGAGCATTTCAAAATATGGTATAACAGTATGGAAATCTACTGGTTCTACAAAAATTATTATTCTAAAAAAACAGCAAAAATGCTTGGAAAAATGTGTGAGACTAGATAAAAAAATGCAAATATTCTAGATGGTAGAGATATCTTCTAACAATTGGGGATTCTTCCTGTTGACAAGCTGCATATATATGGCATTATCATAGGAAACTGTTTAAATAATAAATATTAAGTACCTGATTTACAAAAAAGTAAGTGTTTGGGACAATATTAAGTTATAACGAAGAAATCATACAAATCAAGGTAGAAGAAAATTGAAGCTAATTGTAGTGTAATGTATTGTATTTTTAATGTAATACCTAAGAATTTAAGAATATTACAAGACCTTGTCCCAGTACCTAGGGAATAGGGCTTGGAAAAATAATTGACACAATATATGTATTTTTATAATTGCAAAATTTTATAACTGTCTTTTTTTTATGTGGCATCTGTTTTCAACCCAGAATTGACTGGCTTAGCAGGATCAGAATGGGTATTCAATTTATACTACTGTTGAATAAGATGAAGATTGTTTGTGTCTTTTGTATCGAAATGTTCTATTGGACATGATGAATCAATATTAGTCATTATATCACAAAAAAATAAGATTCATAGTAACATTTTAGAACATCCAAGAAATTAAATGTACCCCCATTGATAATATTATGTGGCAATAATTATTTATTAAAATCACGTTTCGCCAAATTCCAAGTATTTATGAAATTTAGAAAGTTTAATAAGATTATTTTATTTTTCAAATTCAAATTTATCTGGAATTTTATAAGATACACATATAATTTCGCGATAGTATGAGAACATGTTGTATATGGTCTTATCGTTGTCTGCGCTATTACCTATGATACACGCAGTTTGTGTCCGCCCTCCTGGCCCCCCAGTTTTCAACCTTCCGAAAATAATACAAAATATTCGTTGGGAAAACATAACGGATTATGCGGATGGGAAAGATTTACGGGGATTGCCCTTTGGCTCCACTATGGGTGCTATGGGGCGAATCGTATAGAATTTTCGAGTCGAGTCACGGATTTTAGCGTTCACGTGAACGAGAAGATAAGATCGAGATTGACGCAGGCCTCAGATGAAAAAGCGTTTTTCTTCGATTGGAGGAAATTGAGGAGAAAGGGAAAAAGAGAAGGCGAAGGCGTCGGCGAGTGGAAAACAGAATGGCATATTTGAAAACGGAAGTGGGCCAAATGAAAATGTTAATGCACATTATCCAAAGCCATTTGTCATCCCTTGAGCCGTACAAAAGGAGCTCTTAAGGAATATTTTCACGTCTTGGGTATCTTTAGCTACGTGAAGGCCAACGATTCTTGTTGGTGAAATTGTCTACTGCGAAAATAATTCGTCGAAGATAAGTTATTTTAAAGCGCGGTCGCTCATGCTTAATTAATCTTTCTTGATGTAACTCTTAGGCATGTTTCCATTGGTAACAATGCTCTTTTATGCAAGTAAGGCTTCAATTCGAGGTTCTCGTACTTTAAAGTAATTGATTATGTAGAATTAACTCTTGATGAGTAGTTCAATTCATTCAGAAATCCCCACCTACTCAATTAGTCGAATTCTGTCCGAGTTATTGAAGTCGTTGTCATTAAACAGCGGAAATATGTTTTCAAAATTTTACTCTGAATAATTCTTTTGAAAATGCTGTTTGAAAGTCCTTGTGGTGTTTAGAATGTAATGAGAAGTGTTGCTTTCACTAAGCAGTTCTACATTTTACGCGGGAAACGTCAGAAAGAAGCACAGCTACGTTAATTTGGGCGAATTCTAGCCGAAATTACATATTTACAGAAGGCATTAACGGTATCATATTCTTTCAATAAAAAAAACTGTGGGGCATATTTGAAACTGTGCGGTAGACCACAAACTAATTAAGCAGCCCTTACCTGAATTAAGATCATCAGCTTTTTTACCTTTTGTTTCGCACCCAACTCCAGAGAAACTTTCATCTTTGCGATCTTGTTCGAGATATACTGAGAATTCCTTCCTCAACCCACCACCACTCCAACTCCCCTACTTCTCCTCCCACCCAACCGACGTCCCCATTCGCATCTCTGTCCCCTCCCACTCTTCAACCCTTCCCTAAGGCCTTCGCCTAAACCGAGCCCTCTAAATTATGAAAATCCCTTTCCATTCCGAATTCCTTTCAGCCCTTAATTTCCCTGGCGGTCATCCTAATCTCCGGCTCATCAGCGAGATAAGACAGCGGCGCGGGACAAAAGGAGAGAGAGGAGGAGGCCGACGAGGAAGAAGAGGAGAAGCAATCAGCCATTTTCGTTACCCTTTCAGAGGAGGAGAACATTATCCTCTTTTTTCCCTTCGCTCTTTTATTTTTTTTTAATATACATTTTTTCCACAACGCTCTCGCACAAACGGACGTGCACAGGGTTGATCACATGTGGAAAAGGGAGGAGGCTGGGAGAGGTCGGGAATAAAACGTAAGGATGGGACGGAGCGAGGAGGAGATGTTTTAATGGCTCTTCGGGGAGCGGCATAAGGGGGGTGGGGTGGTGGTGATGTCCCATCCGACCCCTGAAAGTGAAGCGCTCATCGCAGCGTCGCCAATGGCAAGGAAGACTGTCGCGGGAAGACTGTCCACCACAAACGCGAGGGAGCAGGCCCCGTGCACCGTCATCACGGAAGCATTTTTGCCACTGTGGGACGTGATGACGACCGGGGTCGGCGGCGAGGGGGTGGATTGCTCCGCCGACTCCCTCTTTCATTCACTCTCCGTCCCTTTTCCTCCCCGTTCACGCACACCCCGATCCCCCCTTCCCCCTCTCTCGCTCTCCCTCCCTCTCCACCTTTCGTTTGACGCAAAGGAGGGAAGGACGGTTCCCGCATTGTCCGCCGCCCCGGAGCGCCCGGTGGCGCTGCCCTCGTCGTCGTCGGCGTCTCTGGCGTCTGAGACAGCGCCGGAGAGCGCCTAAGTGCGGTGCCGACGGTGTGGTTAATGAGCGTCCGCTATGAGAGGGCGGGGAGTGACCTGGATTGCTGAGGGGGGGGAGGGGTTGGGCCGGGGGTGACGCGTGGGAGTCTGATGGCGAGAGGGCATTGCCGGGAATGAGAGGGGGGTGAGATAAAAAGGGGGGTGAGAGGGGTGGGAGCGTCACGAGTGGTCTCTAACGGAGTGAGACAAAAGGAATTTTTACAAATAATCTCTCCTCTCCATTTGCGCTCCATCTCATTTTCCTACTTGGCTATCTTTCTTTCTCCCTCTCAAGCCTTCTTTCCTTCCTTCCTCTCTCTCTTTGGAAATGCGTCCACCATTTAAAGTACTAGCAACCAATTTTTAACAAAAGCTGAAGAGTCTATAGTGTGACCAGAATATCACTGGGATCACGTTAAGTTTCACCTTAAAGGGGATTGCGGGATTGGAGAAGAATCAGATTTGGCAATGACTTCAGTCGGACAAAAGGATAATAGGTTCGACGTACATGTAAATAGTAAATATTAAAATAGTAAATTGGAAATTTGTTCAGAATTACTCTGGATTGGTTTTTCGCAAATGTTTTCCTGTCCGGATTAATTGATCCAACTTAATTTTATGCATGTCTCTCGTTTCACTTGCAGATTTTTTTAAAAAGGTTTGGATCATATTGATATGGAATTTTCAATGAAATTTATTTCGCGTAATTAAGTAGAAACTTTATGTCGGATATTAGAACATCTGTTCTTTGATACTTTTGGACAATCTTTCTGATTATTATCAATTCAATAAAGCAGTGACTCTCAATAGTAATCGGAAACCCCCCCACTAAATCTTAGTAAGTTTGACGTCATTTGAGTACATGTATTTTAAACTCTGGCAAAACCTAACAGAGTACAACTTTATGAAACAAAATGGCATATCGGAATATATTTTAATGAGAATGGGAATATTACACCGTACGAATTCCTGCGGTAAAATATAAAGATTGAAGGAAAAAATAACAAACATATATCTAATTAAGATAATATTACTATGATCAATGATCTGATGAAAACATGTGCGCAGTCATGCTTACACCGGTGCGGTTTATGTGCCATGAAAATATCAGTTTTCTTATCCAGAAATTCACGAAGGCACAGGGCCATTAAATGAAATCAGAAAGCGTTAATGCCCTGATAATATCTTTATAGTATGCTTTAATGTTCAAATATTAACCGAAATAGAAGATGAATTGTCATGCTTAAGTGAAATATGTTTATTGCTTCAGGAAAATAGGTGCACCAGTATGTGTATTTTGAATCGTTTTCATTTTGGGTACTTTACATTTAGGATTACAATTATATAATGGTCTCAGAACTTCTTCAAAGGAAATAACATCATATCTTTTTGATTATATTGATATTATTGACATTTTTATAAATCAAACCACTTTGCTTTTCCACATAAACTTTTTTATTATCACGACCCGAGTTTCGTTATAGCATAACATCATCAGGTAAAAATACAAGTCAAGCACAGTATATATACATATCTCTATGTATGCAGCAAAGTGGTTTGATTTATAAAGACGTCAATATGAAGATTTTCTTCCAAGTTACGCCAGAAACTGTTATATTTATATTGATATTATTTTTGATTCAATGACCTCTTGATTGTTTTGCTAAGCGTTCTATCAACCCAATTTCATTTTGACTATAAACAGTTGGTATTCACATAACGGGCAACTGCGTTTTATAAATATGGTAGAAATACATCTTACCAGACGCCACTTAGGAGTCCTTCAATGCCTCTGAATTATATTCGAGGGATGATCGAATCAATTCCTCTTTCTAGGATCAATTCGATTTTTTGGTTTCTGGATTTTAAATTTCATACTCGAACGAAAAAATTCGATTCCTACGATTTGGGTTCGTTTCCCATATTGTTTTAGTTTCGTGAGCACCTCGACACTTGGTCTTGCGGAGGGCAGGCCATAGATATGCCGTGGTTCTGCGTGCATACTCTCTCTGGGAGTGATCGGTTCGAGAAAATAATTGAGGGTGCCCCGTTATTTTAGGGTGGGATGGCGGGTGGGGGAGGATCTGGGGGGTGGGAGAAGAGGAGGAGGAGTGTGGAGGAGGGATAGAGTGAGGGGAGTTAGACGGCGATGAGGTCGAATGAGTGGTCGGAGGGGGTGTGTCAGAGGGAAAGGCGTAAGGGTTTCGGGGAGGGGGGGGTTAGGGCGAGGTCGGGGTTCGGCGAGGACGCTCGAAAGAGCAGGGAGGTGTAGTGTGGAATCTGGGGGGGGAGTGTGAGGGAGACAGGGGGGTGGCGCATACTGGGAGTGAGGGGATAAGGGGAGAAAATGGACGCTCGGGTCTCTCCCGGACAGTTACAAATGACGCGAATGCAGCGACGGGGGAGTTTTAGGAAAGCTGTGGGGCAAAATGGCAAACAAGAGATTGCACACACAAAGGCATTCGGATCGCGGAGGAAAAAGCCGGTCGAGCCCGCTCTCTGGTGTGGAGGGAGGTGGAAAAAGCGGGCGAGGAGGAGATAGGGGAGGATAGAAGATTTTTGGAGGAAGGGGGGGTTTGCGGGATCTCGGGAGGGGTGGCGAATTGTGGATGGGTTTTGCGGTAGGGTTTATGTATTTTTATTCTCTTGGACGAGAAATATTGTTTCACTATGGACGCCTGGCATACGTTCTTGTTTTCTTGTACTTCCATTTAGAGCCTTTGAAATGCCATTTGAACTATAGATGTGCTCAATTTTTTTATATTTATTTTAGAGTAATTCCGAGAAAGAGGGATTTCCAAAGGAGGATTACAAAAGTGTCGCAAGACAATGAATCGCTTACTTCCGACCAAAATAGAGGAGTTGATTAACTGTTTGAATTATGAACTGGCATTAGCAAAAATTAAACAAGGATATGAATATATGTTATTAAAATTAAATTAGTTTGCCACCGATGTGAGGACAAAATAAGGAGCACTAAAATTCGTTCTGAGGACGAGAAGAAAATAGTTTTATGAATTCGTACTAACCGAAAATGATTCTTATACTGATAATATTATACGTACGCTCGGACTAAATTAGATCATTTTTCTGAGTTTACGCAGTGATGCACATAAAATAAGTTAACGCCTTACGAAAAAAGGATAATAAAAATTAATTAATACCGGAGTTACTAAAACTTTCTCTTTTAACTTAAACCTCTAGCTTTTAACGCAAAGCGTTTCTGTCCCTATAGCCACAAGAGAATTGGATAATTTTCACAGCAGCTGATTAATACAATCTTTTCGAAATTTTCATTCTGGTTATTTTAATTTTGTAATTAGAGGTCGTAGTGAATTTATATTTTATAATTAAGAGCATAAAACATTCTAATTTTCTCTTATAAGCGCAAGAATATCCTCCATACACTCCTTGCAATGCTTAAACCTCACACGCGTCTCTCGTTGGGAAGAGATATCGACTGTTTTTGTTGTAATTATATGACAAATCGTATACCGAGGGTATATTTCGGTTTCTAAATATTTGCCCCTTTTTTGGATGCAGTTTTGTTTAGTACTCGTACTTTCATCTATAGGTATTATTTTATTAGATTATAAATGTAGCCCCTAAGATTTCAGATCGAAACCACATTTTCGCATGATATAGGTATCCTAATTACTCAACCAAGCCATAGTGTGCGGCTACGACGTTGAAGGATCCAAAAAAACAATTACTGTTACACATTTCGCTAATTTATTGGAGGCAGTTACTTCAGCTGTGAAGACCATAATTACGACTGACACTCACTAATCATGGTTAATGCGACACAGACCCTAATGGCGCTGAAAATCATAGGTTTGCACCTAGAACTCATTGTGGCAGCTGCGCTTCCGTTGGGACCATTCGCGAGGGACAGATAATTACGACAGAAGAAGATCAATGGCAAGGGTTCCAATTTCGCGTGTCAGCTTGTGGACCCCCCACGTGTAAGTAAAGTATCAAAATTGTACAGTATTGTTAAAGCTCAAAACGTCTTACTTTGTATTTCTTAGAGATGCCTCTTTTGGGGGTTAGGAGTTAGAAGAGACTCCATAATCTTAATCTCGCCCCAAAATAAAGACGACAATCTATCTCTTTTTGTTGTTTAACATATTCAACAAATAGGAAGGAATGCTTCTTTTAAAAACTATACACCATTATTTCCTCCTTTATTTGGGAATTGATGGAAAATACTCTGATCGATAGTAGTATGTAAACGGAAACCCGGCGCTTGCTTTAGCCTCTTGATTAAATAATGAACACAAGAATTTCCAGGTTAATTCCTTATTAATAAAATATTTGATTACAAATTTAAAACATTATAAATACATGTCAACTCGCATGTTATTACGTAGTTATATGTAGAACATCTCAAACGTAGTGCATCGTCCATGAGAGTGCATGATATGCTTGTGGTAAATGTAATTATTGCTATAGGAAAGCAATATTAGAGATTCCTAGCGTAAATATAACTATAAATATCGGCGTTAATTTTATTATTGAATTAAATTTCTTTTCCGAAACAATTTCGAATGTATACTCAATGGAAACATATTCACAACACTGGTTTTGCTCGAGTGTGAGCAAACGCGGCACTCATCTTGCACACAGCTTTCTGATGTCCCAATTTTCAGTCAACATGCGATGTACTGCACTCTTTGAAATACCTATTATGTCTGCTAGCTCACGCACTTTCAATCGACGATCATCTAGTATCACTTTGTGGATTTTCTTCACCGTTTCTGAAGTCGTCACCTCATTTGGTCGAAGAATGCGATGCTCGTCTTGACAGTTCGTACGGTCTCGTTTCAATTGTGTTAACCAATATTTTACTTTTGTAAACGAAGGAGAAGACTCGCCAGAGTAGAATCCAGTTCAGCTTTTATATTGGAAGGGCTGAGTCCTTTCAAATAAAAGTATTGTATCACATAACGATGACCAATTTTCCTCCATTTTTACAAATTCACTGAAAACGTTCACTATTGATGCCTGCCAAACAAATACTAAACAACGTAGCGTCTTCAAACTTGAAACTTTTGCTTTATAGATTGCGTACTTTCTAATAAAGTGATATTTTTTGAACAACTACCGCCATCTCTAGGTCAGGTCGGGTAATCTGGGTCCACCGTCGTATTGTTAAAATTAAAGATTGTTTTACGCTGTTCCTTGACAAAACGAAATTTAGAAGACAAGTGCTAGAGCGTATGAATAATTATTCCATATCAGGTGAAGAACAGCTTATTCAGAGCTTCACTCTCGCTCAGTTTAGGTTCTCATGTCAGTCTTCAAACCATGCTTCGTTAAATAGTCGAAAAAGTTAGATAACAATGACAATTGAAACGACGGTGACGAAAAACCGCTACCTCATATTTCTAGATGGTGATTTCGGAAGTCATTTTTTAATATTGAGCCCAACCATCGAATGAACGCGCAAAAAATGGCAACGAAAAGCTCTAAGGAGAATTTTAAAACTTGAATAAATCGGAATCTTGGCTTGAAAGGTCTCATTCGAAATATTGTTGGGTTATTAAAGGCCTTCGACCCAAACCGTTCATAAGTACTCTAAAATCGTTGTTTCAGGGCATCTCCCGAGACACAAAATATTTTAATATATATTAATTTTTTAAAATTCTAATTTAGGTATCCCTTTACCGTTGAAATTGCAATCCCTCTCCTGATAGCTGATACTATTTTCATACTTAGATTTAAAAATATCAGAGAAAATGAAAAGAATAGCCAAGAAATTAACGAAAATGTACCCAAATAACGTTTAAATGGTAACTTAGTTCATGGATAATTTATGAGAAGAAATACATTACCCTTTTCATTCAATCTAGTTTAAAAATATCAAGTGAAAAATGGAGAGAGGAAATACAGACATGCTAGGTCTATGCGAGGTAAGGTGGAATTACTGTAAGGACAATTGGGCTACACAATAATATACTAGTAATAGTATAGTGGAAGGTTAAAAGTGATTATGGGGTGGCCATTGTGAAGAATAGGAAACTAGGCAGATGGGTTAATGAACATGCATGGAGGAAATAACTGACGGAATATGATTAGTAGAAAGAGAAAAAATAGTCAACAACTTAGTTTTTATTTTGTTATGAATGATTATATTTATGTACTCTAATTATTTTCTGTTGTTCACATTCAAATTCCCGGTTTAAAACAAAAAAGAGTACACATGTAGGACGGAAAAATACTGTCGATATTATAGATTCACAGAGGAATCGAGGTTAATCCAGGTGGACATGTCCACATGATATCACAGAAAGGAAGAAATAAGTAGTATATACCATCAGTTAGACGAAATGAATCCAAATGCACCTGGAAGAAAACACTCGATAATGATGGGAGATTTCAATGCGGTGGTAGGCGAAGGCAGTGAAGACTAGAGTAAGGTATCAGAGTACGATTTAAGTGAAAGGAGTGACTACGGCTTGTTATGCTGGAGAAACAGCTTAGATGTAACTATCACCCGGTTTAAACACCACAGTAGATACTTGCACACAATAGTTACACATGGAAAATGTCGGGAGATACAGGAAGATATCAGTTACGCTACACGCATTATGATTACGAATAGATTGAAGAATAATGTGATCAGCTCACACAGTATCCCGAGAGAATAGGTCACAATTTAGTGCTCATCAATTGCAATTTTATTTTAAGAGAATGAAGAAAAGAGAGCACAAAGAAATGAAATGTAGGAGATTCAACTGGAGAAAAATGGTAGGAGTACGAAGAGACAGTTGAAAAATTTCTGAGTGAGATCAAGACGACGAGCGAAGTAGGAAGGAGATGGGAATATCTCGAACAAGGAACGAATAAAGCAGCGAGCATTGTTTTAATATGAACCGTAATAGAAAGTGTTTGGAAGTCATGAATTAGAGATAAAATGATCAGGGGCATAGATAAAAGAAGGAAACGGAAAAACTTCCTACAATCGGTATTTTTGGCCCGTCAACCAATGTTACCCTAAATAGAAGCAGTATATTTAAGGATATCCTACAGTGGGGCTTACATCTTACCTCGGGTTACATGCTCTGAAGTCTCAAGACTGACGTTACATTGAATTTTCGGGGATGAAGTCTCAAATGTAATTCTTGTCGGAAGATAATTTTATCTGTCGATACTGTAAGCTTTCGACAAGGACCTTTCAAATCAATGGGTGTGATTCAACAGTCGTTTTAAAGATTCGCAACATTCACGAGACTTTAGTTACAAGACTTGAGACCAAGGATACATGGTAGAACAGCCTTTGTAGCTCTTATGGGAATGCGGGAGAGGGATGCCTTAGATGAGCACTCTGCTCCCGAGGGTGTCGGCGGTTCCGTGGGCGAGTTGTGAGGTGACGAAGGCGGGGTCCTTAAGGGGGCAGCGCGGAGGGGGTCGGCGGTGGATAGCGTGGGAGCGGTGTCCAGGTAGACTGGAAGACTCACGTCTTGTAGGGGGGGGGGGTGTGCATCACCGCCCGTTGAAGACACGGTTCTCTTGTTGGGTGGGGACAAGTTCCCTCGGTCGCCGAAAACCTTCCGACACCCTTGTAAGAGTCTTCTTGAGATCTCGCTGTCAATCGTTGCTATCCTCCTACTTTCTCCATCTCTTTTGTGATAGAACACTGGTCATTTCTGCTAAATGCTAATGCCCAGAAGATGAGGTTGTCCGTGAACGAGGCTGCACCGTTGTGCGCATGTTATAGGTGTTGACCTTTGTCGACTTGGTACTTCACGGGGACATTTGACCAGAAGCAACGTTCCGTACTCGTAATGATTCCCTTTCCGTTCAATATTGAAATGGACGAACTAATTGCGTTACCGTCCAGATGCATGGCAACACGAGCAGATATAATTGGGTCGGTGATCTAATTGAAGCTTTATGTTAAAAATGTCACTCAGCGGAAATAAACACATTTGATTAGATGTTAAAGAGAAAATCTTCAAAATATCCAAAACTTATCTAAATTTAGCAGCGTGTATTTTTAAAAAAATGTTGTTTATGCGTTTAACTTTATCTTATATTTGATAAATAAGTCAAGGAGAGAGCATAGGAAATTTTGGAAACACGACTCCGCGTAAAACCCGAACTAAAAGACGAAAAACTTTTCTTTTTGTTATAACATTTGAGATTGTATGTATAGATATACACATATAAAATTTTTAAAACATAGAAACACTAAGAAAGAACACTCACAAATGTAGTTTTGACGTTTCAACGGTACCGACCTCATCATCAGAATGGCGTTCTCGGGGGAAGAGCGGAGAGGATATGTGTGGGGGAAGGGTGAGGGAATGTGGGGTAAGGGTCGAATAGGAAATGGACCAGGGGGTGGGAGGGGATATGTAGGCGGCTATTGAATGGATTCAGTGGACTTGATTCAGCCCGGAGGTTTAAATGACTGGAGCACCCAGACATGCGCCATCTCGCGGGTTCTCACCTCTATGCTACTTGCAAATTTTGGGAAGGGTTTCAATCACCGAAAGAGAGAAGCATTCATGGAAAAACTGGTTGTGGGAAGCAGTGTGAGTAGGGATGGAATAATTAAGGAAGATGGGAAATATGGTGGAATAGCGGTGGTTATTCATGCGGAGAGAAAGGGTGGTGGTGCATTCACTCACGTAGAACGCAGGGCAGAAGTTACAGGAGAGGCGGTTTATAATATATTTGAGGTGCAGGTGGCTTCGGGTTGGGAATTGGTGGTAACGAAGTTGGCGGGCCTTAGAAGATGGCAGCATTTGCAGCGTGGGTGGTTGCATGGTGCGGACAGGGGTGAAGAAGAGACAGGGGGGCCCGCAGGTGGTCCTGTCGACATGAAGAGGTCTCGCAAGTTCGGCGGGCGTTAAAAACGAAACGGAGGGATGATAGGGGAATAAAAGTGATGTGAACTGACTGTTATTAATAATTGAGGAGAGTTCACGGATTATGTGTTAAATTTAACGGGTTCCGGAGAAGAAAAAGACAATAAGGTTAGGGCATTTCGGGCGGTTTGGTTTGGGGAGAGAAGTCTATTTGGTTGACGGATAGGGAACATAATTATTTTGTAGTATGTGTGTGTGTGTGTATAAATATTTTTACATTTGTGGTCTGCTCAAATCCGCCTTCCCCACCTTTCCTGTGTTGGTCTTTTATGTGTTTTCCTATCCCCTTTCCTTATATATCTATTTCTATGTGTGAAAATAATATTTGTTCGCCGTATGGAGGGATTTTCGTGTTTTGTTCGAGCGCGATAGTGTGAACTGGTAGAATTAATTAATGTGTCGCAGAAAATGTGTAGATTGGAGGGAAAGGAGACTTATCCGCAACTTGGTATTTGGAGAGTCCAGATGGGCAGTGTTAGGAAGAGAAGTAATACGGGATTGTTCATTATCTTGTGTGCTTTTCAACGTATATGTGGAGGAAATGGTGGGAAGAACTGGAGATAGGAAAAAAATAGGTGGACTACTCATAAAAACAGGTTTGCGAATGATCAAGCTTTATTTTATCAGTTACCTAAGGGGTTTTAAGCATTGCTAAGCGCTTTGGAAAGTCAGTTTAAATAGGTATGGGATGAAAATAAATGTAAACAAAGCAGTTATACGGTTTTTCAAAAAAGGAAAGGATAAGTTAAATGATAAAATAGGAGTTCATAAGCTTGAGCAGGTGGAACAGTTCACCTATCTCGGACGAAAATGGATATAGTAGTAGGGAAGTAAGATGAAGAATTGCGTTTGTTGAGCATGTTCTCCGATTATTCATGTTCATTTGTCCTATTAAAGGGAATATATGCCTGTGTGGGATCGCCGCTAAAATAATTTCACTACCAAGTACTCAAGGAACGTCGATAATACTAGAGCTGTTGTAAAAAACTCTTGAATTTACTTATTTTAAATGCCATTGGTGAGCAATTGTCTGTTTGAAATACTAATGCATCATCGAATCCGCATTCAATGAGGATAATTAAATGATGGTATGGAAGAGTTAGTAATATTATCAATTTTTAATTAAGTGCAAGCCAGTGGTTTACCCTCATTTACGCAGTTAAACCTCAACAAGGAAAGTATTAACCCCAAAATTCTTTGAAAAATACGAATTTCATGGCTCAGTTCATAGTTATCTCTAAACTTTCATAAAAATATTGGGGTTATTAAGGTGGTAATGATGTAAAATAGTTCTTGGCAAATAGCTTTGGCAAATAAGCTTTCTTTAGCTTTTTTGCCTAAGGAATCTTTATTCCTTTATAACTTTACTTCCCCAAACAGACACTGAGCACGCATCAGGAAAGGTCACCTTTCTCCGGGTTCCTAAGCAGCTTCGCTATCAGTTTTCGATTCTAATGTACGTATTGATGAATGAAAACATTTCATATTATTTCCATTATTAAATTATTAACCAATTCTCACAAACATTCATTAATTGGTTAGGAATGCTGTAATATTTTCATTTAATTCATTTTCATTCATTCTACCTGTAATTCCCATCTATCATCGAGGTTTCCACTTTTACAGTGATCTAAACATTCTTAGCAGTATTTCATTCTTTTAAGAAACAATTCTGTACGAGACTAACTAATTTTTTTTTAGTTTACGTGGCCTTACATAAATTAATGTACATGTTTGTTTCTTAATTAGGAATTCTTTTGCGTTAAGTGGACTGCGGTATGAAAACACCGAACGGACTTCTGAACGTTTTGACTTCACTTCCCAAATGCTTATTTAAAAAAATATATTTTTTCAATATCTCCTCTGAGTGATCCTTCTGTAGAGCCGAGATATTATTTTTCGTCCGGAACAATACTCCCACTGTCCCTGCGCGAGGCAGGTGAGATTACAATTAGGGCACGGAAGTACTTCAAATATCAGGCATTCCTTCATCGTATTATTAAAAAAATCTCTGTGGAATTTTTTTAAAAAATAGACGGCTTATCTGACCAAAATCCGACGTGAGAGGTTCTGCATGGAAAGGGGATATATATATATATGTATAAATGTATATATATATATATACACACACATACACATGCACTCATGTATTTTGCCCGGGCCGTTTCGCCCACGCAGCTCACGCCCACGTTGAAGAGTGGGGAAAGAGGGAGTGGGAGAAATTTCGCTGGGGTGGGTCCCGTAGCGGGAACAAAAGCGGCTTGAAGGATCGAGTGGGATCGGGCAGGTGTGGGAAGGGGGGGAGAGGGATGAAGGCAAGAGATGGAGTGAAAACAAAAGAATATCGCGGAGCGATAGTACAAGATGAATAGAAAAAGCTTTAAGAGCAGAGAAAGAGAGAGAGAGGGAAGTGGGACTTAGCCTATGGGCAAATTTGCACGAGTAGTATTACGTGAATTTGCTCATTAACATCAATTCCATGTTCCCTTTTACTTGCTTCTTAAGGAGGAAGGCCTGGTTCACGGAACACGTGTAATCGATTCAGTGGTAAAATATGTTATTCCAACCCCAAAGAGTGAGACCATGATACAAAACTTTCTACCATCAGTTGAATTGATCCTTGTTGCGAGAGCATTATTCGATAAAATCCTCAAGCATAATTAATTTTTTATTTGCTCACTGCTAATTTTAGATATAAAAATACGCATTCCAACTAGTTTTGAGTGAATATTCCTAAATTGTCGGTGCCATAGTATACCAAAGAAATATATATAAAACCATATATATACCATATATATACATCATAACCATAAACATATATATTTATATATATATATATATACCATAAACACAGTAATCAGTCCTAAGGTCGTTTATGGTTTCCTTGGAACATCTGGTACCCGAAAAATCATATATATCTTAGGTGGAGCTGCAGGTGCCCATAATGGCTTGCCCGGGAATCGAACCTGGGCCCTCCGGTCTAGTCGAACGCTCTACCCCCTTCACTACCGCAACCACCCCCACACACACACATATATGTTTGTATATTTTTTTGTATATGATGTAGATTAGGTTGCTGGATTGGGTTTTGTTTGGAGTTACAAAATGTTTATTTGATAATTGTGTTCATCCAAAAACCTACCTTAACCGGTAGATTACCTAATAATAATAATATATTTATGTAAGACTCGTAAAAACTTTGATATGGAGCGTAGCTATGTATGGCGCGGAAACGTGGTCTCTGAAGCAGGCAGATGTACATTGGAGGCTTTTGAAATGTGGGTGTGGAGAAGAATGGAGAGGGTGAAATGGACCGAAAGGAAAACAAATGAGGAAGTACTAGGGATGGTGGGTGAGGAGAGGGGTTTGTTGGGAGAAATCCTATGGTGGCAGGAAAAATGGATGAAAGGCGTATTGATTGGCAGTGGGATGTTGAAGACGGTAATAGAAGGAAGAATGTTAGGCAAATGAGGAAAGGGCAGGAATAGGATAGGGATGTTGGACGGCATCCTCGTACATGGAAAATGCCAGGTGACTCAGAAAGGTATCAGTTAAATTATATTCTGGTTATATATTATAGTCTGACACAGGTTTAGGAACAGTGTGATCAATTCGCACAGCTTCCCGGGAGCGGATGCGGACTCTGACCCCGATTTGGTTGTAATTAAGTGATGTGTCCGTTTAAAAAACATAAGGCAGGGGCGCCGGGTTAGGAAATGGAATATAGAAGCATTAACTGGATTGACACGGAGGGAATATCTGCAGGCTGTGAAGAAAATCATGAATGAAGGAAAAGAGCCGAGTACTATGCAGAAAAAATGGAAGTATACCAAAATGGGAATATCCAAATCCGCAAAAGTAACTATTGGAACCGTTTATGAGAAAAGGACAAGGAAACCATGGATCACGAATGAGATGATTGAAAAGATATTGAGAGAAGAAAATGGATTGATGTAAATAAAGAGTTAAGCAAAAGGAAGTACAAAGAGTTAAACAATGAATTAATACGGGCAACAAATAAAGCAAAAGAAACATTGTGAAAGACACAATGCTAGGATAAGGAAAGTTTACGGAAGAAGGTCGAAATCGCTATACAGCAGGGTTATATCACTATCGGGAAGTAAGAAGGGAAGATCTGTGCTAACTGGTCGAATAATCGATTAAGATAATAGTTAAAGGAGAATAGATGAAAGGGAGATGGAAAGAATACATAAAAGAACTGTATGGTAAAGACCTTAGAACAAAAAGATCAGACATAGAAAGGGAACATGACGTAGATGAAGATTGCTTAGGTCCAGACATACTCGACGATGTGATAGAAAGGGCATCAAAGGAGGGGATATAAAAGAGACTGTAGGGGTAGACAACATTCCTGCGCAACCACTCAAAGGTTTAGGAAAATGTGGTGGGAAGAGATTATACGGAATGACTCGTAGCATCTATGGAAAACGAATCTGGTTGGAGGATTTTTTGAGGTCATTTTTAGTTCCTATTCCGAAAAATATAAAGGCTGCATCATGTGAGGACTACATCACAATAAATTTTATATCCCATTCAGCTAAAGTTATTCTCAGGATCATTAACAAAAGGATAGATAGTAAGGTAAAATGCTTTGGGGATGATCAGTTTGGGTTTAGGAACGGGAGAGGCAAGCGCGATGCCATTGCAGTAATGAGATCACAAATTGAGAGGAATATAGAAAACAATCAGAATGTATTTTCCTGTTTCATAGATTTCGAAAAGACGTTTGTTAGAGTAACATGGAGAAACTAATGCATGTATTGCAGAAAATAGGATTGGATTGGAGGGACAGGAGACTGATACGCAACCTGTGCATGTCTCAGACTGCTCAGATGCAAGTGGGAAACGGAGTGTCCGGATAGGCAGTGTTAGGAAGAGGTGTAAGGCAGGGTTGTCCATTGTCACCATTGCCGTTTAAATTATGTGTGGAGGAAATGTTTGAAGCAACATGGGGAGACCTGGAGATTGAAAATAAAGTCGGAAGGGAATTGGTAAAATGATTTAGGTTTGCTAATGATTAGGCTCTAATTTGTCAGTCAGCCAAGGGGTTGCAAGCATTGCTGAGTGAATTGGAAATTCAGTGCGATAGATACGGGATGAGAATCATTATTAATAAAACAAAGGTTATGCGACTTTCCAAAAAGTAGCTTAGGTACGTTAAGTAAAGATGTTAAGAAAAGAATCATAAAAAATTTTATATGGGGCGTAGTTATGTACGGCGCGGAAACGTGGTCACTGAAGCAGGAGGATAGACGTAGAATGCTCTTGAAATGTGGGTGAGGAGAACAATGGTGAATAATAGGTGGACCGAAAGGAAAACAAATGTGGAAGTGCTAAGTATGGTGGCCGGGGGAGGCGTTTATTGGGAGAAATACTTTGGAGGCAGGAAAAATGGATGTAGGGCGTATTGATCGGCAGTGTGATGTCGAAGATTGTAATGGAAGGGAGAATGTTAGGTAAACGAGGAAAGGACATTAATAGGATTGGGATGTTAGACGGGATGAAGGAAGGAAGGAAGTACATAGAAATGAAGAGGAAATTGATGTAAAGTAGGTAGGTGAAACCATGGTCGTCTGAATAATGTGTAAATGTGGGATTGCCGTGTTTTCTTTCTTTCTATACGATGGAAAAATTCCACATAGAAACGGCTAAAACAGTTTCTTAATGTAAAGTAGGCTGCTGGATTGTGTTTGGTTAGGAGTCACCAAATATTTATTTGGTGGTTTTGCCCATCCAGAACCTACCGTACCCTGTAGATTACTTAGTAATACTAATTATGTAATAACTAGTAATTGCTTTCCATGAATATGACATATCTTCGGATAAATTGAGTTCGTTTTTGTCGTTGTAATAAATTATTGGTAATAATATATAACGGACTTGACAAATGAGCTTTTAGAAGTTACCATGAACTATGCATGCTTTAATGTAAATACCTAAGACAGGACTAAATTAATTGAAATGACGACCGAAAGGGTCTATGTTTATTTTGAAATAAATTAGAAAAAATGTTTTCAGGAGAGAAAAAGAAACATTTTCAACAAATCTATTTTCATCTGCGGTGACATTTCAACCTAAAAATTCATGTAATGTTAAGGATTTCCTAATATATGTAAGTTTAAAGACTAGTATTATAAGTATCCCGAAATGGGATATAACACTAAGTCCCTTTTTAAGTCTGCATACTTCCTTCCTCCATTCATTCAGTCCAACATCCCTATTCTATTCCTACTTCTTACTCAATGTCCTAACGTTCTCCCCTCTGTCACAGTCTTCAGCATCCCATTCCCTGTCATAACGCTCTGCATCCATCTTCCCTACCTCCTTTGTGTTTCTCCCAACATTACTCTCTCCTCCCCCACCAAAGCTAGCGCTACCTCGTTTGTTTTTCTCTCCGTCCATTTCACCTTCTCCATCCTTCTCCATACCCACATTTCAAAAACCTCCAATCTACGCCTCTCATCTACCTTCGTTGGCCACCTTTCCGCGTCGCACAAAAGCACATCTGGTAGTTATTTTATCCTACCTATTCATTTAATCCGTGTTATCGGCATAAAATTGGCACTTTTATGTCAGATCTGAGTATCAGAAGTATTTCCACAATTAATTATGTCGAATCTCAGCCAATCAATGAGATATGATAAATCAGGCAGGAGGAGATCAATCAGCCAGGAAGGAATGAGATAGCGAGAGAGGTAAATGTTAGGTGACTCATTGAGCCATTCTGATCAAAGGATTTGTCGATTTCAACTGTTCGGCGAAATGATTTGGCTATGCGCGTCATTAAAATTTTCTAATATCAGCAACATTTCATTTTTTACGTTCACTTAAAGTGGAACATTCGTAATTTTTCATGTGAAACCGTGATATAGACCCAAGTATTTGGAAAACCATTCCAAGACGAATATCATGCATTTTTTCATTCATGAATGTGAAAGTGGCGGTGTCATTATTCTGTACAGAGAATGTATTTTAGTATTTTAAATAAATTACGCCTTGAAAGAAGAGCATAGATATTAATGTACATATTAAGGAGAAAAATATCGGATAATTATTCTTAGTATTATTTTCGAGAATTAGGTGCTCCACCTCTATACGACACTCAATACTGCCTATTGAATTTCGTGAGAACTTTTTCTATGTAGTTCTGATCTTTATTCAGCCCCCCAGCCCCCGATCTAATTCTTGAAAAATTATTTCGAATCCGAAAAACTCGACGCGGGGCACCCATTCATGAATAAAATATGATATTGTCGTCATAATCTCTTCCAATTCAAGATGCATCAGTGGGGCTTTTCATCCACACCTATACGCAAAGAGCGCATATGAATTAATTATTATTTTGGTCGCGCTCTTGGTTATTCAGATTCGAGGCGGGTGTGTAAAAGGTGGACCTGCGGGGGTGGTAGGGGGAGGGTTTCGAGGGCGAGGGTGGTTGCGGGTGGCTTGGGTTGGGCCGGGCGGGGTGAGTGGGAGGGCCGCATCGCAATGGGGAGGGGGGGGGGGCGCGATGAGGGCGTGTGGTGTGTGCGGGGCGGAGGGGATGTCGGTGGTTGAGTGGGCGTGTCGGATTGGCGAGGAGGAGGGTGGACGGGACGGAGGGGGGTGGGGTCGGGAAAGGAGGCGTTCCTTTCAAAAAGTCGATTGTTCGTCGAGGAAAGGCGTGGTGCGGTGGGTATGGCAGACCGTGGTGTCTTTATCAGGTCGCGTAGGGCATTTTTTTCTCCCTCTTCCACCCCCGACCCCTCCTCCCACCCCCGCCCTCACGCTCGGCCGAGGGGAGGGGGTGGAGTTGCCAGTGGGTGACAATGGGGTTGTGCATGATCTTGGTTTGCCGTTTTGGCGGGGGTGGTGGTGTCGGAGGCGGCGGGGGATGTTGGGAGGAGTATGAAATGGGAACGGGGCGGTAAGGGCTTTTACTCACCCCTTCCCCGGACAATGCCGCCCTTTGGAGTCGGAGAGGAGGGAGTTGGGTGGTGAAGGGGGTAGGAAGGGGTTTTTGAGGGCGAATAAGGTTTTCTCTCTCTCACTCAACGAGTGGGTGGGGAGGGAGGGTTAGGAGAGAGAGTCGACGCGAGGGAATCGGATGAAAGAATGGGGAAGGGAGAAAAAAAATTGTCAAGCGAGGGATTTTATTAATGGTTTTAAATGCCCGGACGAGGAGGCGAACGAGTGTTGGATTCCTTTTTTTCCCTCCTCTTCCGTCCCTCTCCATTCTGTTTCTTTCTCTCTCTCACTCTCTCTCTATATTCCTCTCACAGGGACAGGGTTTTGGAAGGTGTTTGACATTGTGAGAGTGCGACCGGACCCGCCCACATCGTTCATCCATTCGTCGGGCCATTCTCTCTATTTCTCTCGCTCTCTCGACCTCTCATTCGAAGGATTGGCGGCCCACTTGTTAATATTCCCAATCACTTTTTTCATTTCGGGACGGCTGTACAACGGGGTAGAAAAAAAATGCCGATCCGTTCGTTGTATTTCATCCGGTTCGGGAGTCGAGAGAGCTGACGACGTACTCTCTGATTCCCAGCGTTTCCAGCCCGCAAAAATTTCTCCCGAGTGCTCTTGGGTCTTTCGTCCTCGAATAATTTAGTTTTCGCAAGCCCCTCAATTAGCATTTAGAATCAATTCACCGGAATTCGAAGTGTCCACCGTGGGAAACATTAAGACTTTCCCTCAAGCGTTCGAGGAAATGGGTTTTGTAATAATGAACCGAAGGCTGTTGTAAAGTGAAGTCGGTAATACCAACGGAATGACACATCGTCCGCTGTAATTATCGCCCTATTTTTTATTTCATTTCCCTCGTAACTCAAATGTACTGAGATAATACATCTCATATTGAACCAATCGATGTATGGAAAATGAATTGTACTGTGTGTGAGAAGTTGAAAGACTTAAATAATTTGTATTTTACTTTAGCGGATTTAATTGTAAGAATTTGCACTTTGGCTGTCCTTTAAGAAGTTATTCTTGAGTCATTCAATATGGCTCCGTTATTACTCAAGAGTAAAGTGATGAAGTCTTAAATGCAGCTATTTTCATCTTATAGTCCTCTCCATATGGCCAAGTTGTCTTGCGTTTCCCAGCAAGATATTCCGCTTTCCAAAAGAAAATGTGCTTGAAGAAGTTTATGCAGATCGCTGAAAATAGTATATCGAGAGGTATCATGTGAGAATTATTTGTTAAAAGAAAATGTCACTAGCCCAGAATTCAGAAAATAATTCTTATCATTTTTTATATAGACATGCAATTACCTACACAATGCCTCATGTGCGATCTAGGAATGATTATTATTTAAATATTAAGTGGGAATTAAGCGTTAAGAGGTAACATTTTGAAGCGCCAATGATGCAGCGCTAGAAGATTAGGTAAAAGGGAAATGTAGTACTAGCTATAATAATTTGACCCTCTGGTAAATTTAACAGAGAACGTGAGGAATAAATCAAAGAGGATAAGAAACTGGTAGAAAACACAAGAGATCATGAGGACTTAATCTAGAGAGAATTTGGAGGGAAACAGGTAAAATCATGCAGTTACTAAAAAATTACAATGTTTACAAGGACGGAATGACCTACGGTGAAGTTCATTGAGGTACGGCGTTAAACGGGGATCCGCCGTAAATAAGGCTATCTTCAAAATCACCAACTGTTGGCGATGCTTATCTGAATATTACCGGACCTCCCAAGAAATGAAAAACCAACGTAATGAATCATCTTTTGGAGACCGGCCTGTGGGAGCCACAAAATTATCCGTGAACCTATTTACTCGTCGAGAGGGCAGCCACGGACCCACCCGTACCACGGTGTATATGAGCGGGAAAGGTCGTGCTGGGAGACACTCACTATTCGGAAGGGGCATCTTTGTGTGCGGGTGACCAGCATGGCTCTCCGCTAGAATGCCGCCTTTACTCGCCTCTTCTCTTCCTCATCCTTTCTCCCTCTCTATCGCATTCCTCTCCTCTCTCTCCTTCTTTCCCCTCGTGTCTTCGGCGCAATCATCCGCCTCCACCTCCGTTCCCTAATATACTGTCACCTTCCCTTCCTCACCGACACCATCGCTGTCTCCCGCCTTCTCTTTCTCCCTCTCACTCTCTTCCCGTGTGCTTCCTCCTCCCCGCTCACCTCCTCCCAAACTCCTTTTTTCTTTCATTGCCTCCCCCAACGCCAGACTTTATTGGGTTGCGACCCAGCGCTGGGACTTCTGCTAGTGACGTCCATTGTTCCACCAGGTTCATGAGACAGGGAGAAGGAGGGCGGGGAGAATTTTGGAGGGGCGGAAAAGGGAGTGATGGGAAAGACGAAAGGAGAGAGGTGAAGAGCAAGGGAGAGAAAGAAGGAATGGAGAAAATTGTGTTCCTATACATATATATATATATATATATATATATATATTATATATGTATATATTATATATGTGTGTTTAAAACTTGAACGAAAGTCTCAGGAATGTGAATAATAATGCACACCAAGGTAGCACTGGCGAACTTCTCTGTGTTTTTGTTCGCTAGTGCTGTCTTTTTATGCATTGTTTTATATATATATATATATATACATATATATATATATACATACATATATATATATATATATATATATATATATATATATATATATATATATATATATATATATATATATTTGACGATTTTGTAATAGGTTCGGGGAAATATTAAACTGTTTACACTATTGATCAAGATTTAGTAAGATTGAGGTTAAGTGTTTATACTTTGTCACCTAAATAATTTTATGATTTTCATGGAATGACTCATATTCATCACACATTCACACTCATTCATAATGACTCATATATATCATCTGAAAGTTAACACACATGGATATTTATAGTCAATTAAATTTCATTGCTAGCCCAATCCCCTTTCTCATTCTGGCATGGATTATTCAATTACTTAGCCTACCTAGGTGAGACATTCACGCTAATTTCGAATTAATTATGTACTTTTGTTTACGGGTGAATTACGCGTCTGTATGTGTTTCGTGCGTTCATATAAACATTCCACTTTTTTAAATATTGATCTTTCTGTTCAATCAATTATGCCTATCAGAAACATGTTTTTCATTGAAGATCTTGGTAATTGAACGGTCAACCCATTCTGATTGGTCTATACGTTCTTCATGCCGTCACCAAAACTAAAACTCGAGAGTTTGAATTGCACCTCGGCCATGGACTCTGTTTAAACATATTGCTTGATATATTAATGTATTAACGATTTGATATAACCTAATTCCTTGGAGGGCATGGAAACTCTAATTATAATTATTTCAACTGTATTCATGTGGCATAATCTGCGCGAATTAGAATTCTCTTGAAGGTTTACAGAGATCTCCGATCTTGAACTCCATAAAAGATTTTTATCTTAAGTTTAAGGCGAAAGTAATGTGACATTAATTTTTAAAATATGAGCATTTTCCTCTACTGTTTCTCGGTTACCTTTTACCATTAATGTTTCTTTTCTCCCAGATTTCTTTACCAACTTTATGGAATGTGTCAAAATATTGACCCCTAAGGCGATGAAATCTTGCATCGCAAAGAAAATGTGCAACGCTCATTATAGGTCTAAATAATGCTAGATTTTTAAAGTCACTTCACATACAGTAACCTGGCTGAATGGTTATATCATTTGTCCGATAACGTCCATATAAAAGAGAGAGGGTAAGAAAATATTTCCATTACGTTTTCTCTTTTTGCTGGGGAAATATTGTTATATTACGATAAACGTTTTATTGATCTATTTAATGTAATGCCATTGGAGCACAGGATATCAAGTATATTTAAGAAAGCATATTTTAATTCTCCTCCATTTTTAATATAACAAGTTACGTAAGAAAACAATATAGGCAGGAGTATTCTTCTTAAATATCATTCAATATTTAGAACAAGGCAATTTACAGTTCTCCTTCTTGCGTCATCATCATAAGTCATACTTACTCATCTGTAGAATTTTTTTATTTAACGGTACGTTTGAAATTATTGAAACTACAGCGTGTGTATTAATATATATAGAAGTAATGATTTGTATTCTATTGTTTTAGGCTTCACTTCGTGAAAGTATTTAATATCCATACTAAAAAGAAAGACTTGTACTTTTCCACAGATTTACCTCTGCCTAGTATGTGTGTGCGAGTTAATTTAAAAACAATGGACTGGATTTAAACAATATTCTATCGCACATAAAGAAGTTGCCCTAATTTCGTTAGGGTAATATCAGGTTTTAATTCGTGGGAGATTTTAAATGAGTGTCAGGTGTATTAAATAAAATTTAGTATTCTTGATTGCATTAATTCAGCTTAAACCTCTGAAGCATTTCAAAATGACTGCATTTGGTTTTTACGAAATTAGAATTTTCAAAAGGATTTGTCGGTCTTAATATTTTAGATCCATGGAAATCCTCCAGTTGCTCAGCTATTTAAAAAAAATAGATTTTGAAAGCTTGAGTCGAACAAGACGAAAATATTATTGGAACCATCACCCAACTATTATGCTTCGTATAGCTGACCGGCCTTCTTTTACGATGAGGTATTTTCTACACATTAAATAGCAACCAAACTATTGCCTTTCCAAGGAAAAGGTGAAATGTGTATGGTTAATGTCGACGTCGCTAACATATAAATGTTAACCAATAATATTACATACGCTCAGCTTTTTTTATTGATTATAAACGATCAATCCCATTCAGAATAAGGGCAAATATAAAACAATACCACGTGCTTGGAGGGATTAAACCGCACTATGAATTAGCTTCGTGGTGCGAACAATATTGATCCTTCCATCATGTGGGTTAATTAAAGGAGATACTCAATTTTTTTAACGATTAGTCCTCCTGGGTGGTTCAGTTACAAATATCTAAACGGTCATTACAGTTCAAAATCACGCAGCTATCAATCTGCAGGTTGGTTTAATAGGTGGGGTAGACCTCACCTAGTGTGTACTATGCCCAACGGCGTATGAAATTCACTCATCAGAATAAGGGGACTAGTTCATTTCCTGTGCCGTCTTATGGTTTCACAGGAAGATCTCCAATCTGAAGAAGGATCCAGCTCGGGCGAAGCTGAGGTTGGCCAGAGGGGTCACCGGTACCCTCCGGTCAGTAGTCCTAATCTCTACTCAATGGACTACCACGTCCCAAATTACAGTTAATTTAGGCATTAAATAATGTGGTTGTATTCCAATTGAGCTTTAGGTACCCTGCCTTCAACGCATGTAAATGACTTAATTGTAAGCATTCGTACAAGCATTTTCCCTCGACATAGTCTTTTATTCATTAATTTCGAAACCGTCATCGTTTGCCCTCGATCACATCATCCGGTGGAGGTCGAAATCCTGAAAATTACCTTAGGTCCGGAGCATGATATGGCTTATTGAATCCGTATTAAGTGGACTGGAATGTTCCAGTGGGCATGGTGTTTATTTCTCCTGGCGAAGAAGCATATTTGAGGGATAACTCTGAAATGAAATTCATTGAAGACTCCCTCTCTCGCGGGTTGGAAGGAAAGTAAGGCGAGAGGGACTGAGCAAAGGGAGAGGAGACAGACTGCAAGGAGGGCATCTTGGGTAGAAAATGGCGTAGGGGAGGTCGAGAGGAGGAGGTTTTTAGGAGAGGGTGGGGGAGAGGCTCCACGGGGGCGTGATGCTTAAGACGGAAGGAGTCACCAGGGTGTGCATGAGTAGTGGCACCCAGGACACCGAGGAAGTGGCGTATCTTAGCCGGCTGGCGTGGGCGGGTGGGCGTGGTGGGCGAGGTGGGGATGGGATGGGGGGCGGGGAGGGTAGAAGATGGGCGTGGGCCGGGCCATGGGCTGAAGGGGGTGGATGGGCCGGGGGGGGGGGGGGTGTGGGGAAGGGAGGCGAAGGGGTTTGGAAGGATGCCTCCTAAGGTGGGGAATCGAAAAAGGAAGCGTTCCGCATCGAACAGTTCGACATCATGCTCCACAGAGGGCACTGCGGGTTACGGAGTTTTAAGAAAGGGCTCTGGGGTTTAGGACGGCTTTGTGTGTTCTCCACGGAAGAATGAACGTTGAGTTAGTTCCCAGTAGTTCTAGTTAGTTTACCTTCAACTTCCGAGTAAAGCGGAGGGAAAGGGCGAGGGCGGTTGGGGATGGCGTGGGCGCGGTGGTACAGGAGTTTTTATCAGAGCATGACTTTCTTTATCAAATCGTATGGTTGACTCCGAAATGAATTGCGAGTGTTGCTCCCACTACCTGAATGCTATTTTTTTAAGATCTTTATTTCGCGTGTGCAGGGGAGAAATTTTCTTTCGGTTGGAGATTTCAATCTCTCCCGAAGCAGATATATTTTTCACGAATATTTCAATATCTTCGCAGGAAAAGATATGTGGAATTACCTTAAGCGTTGAGTTCCCACTTGGCTTTTGGTCATTGTACCTTCGTTTTGGCATCATTAATCAACATAATTATCTTTTCCTTTAATTGCAATGCACAGATTATTTTTTATGCCATGATTTGTCGTTGTTGTACGAATTATATATGCTTAATTTTAGGTATATTCCAAGGATGTCGAGATTACCCTATGTTTCCAGAATATTTCAAAATGGTTATATTGTTGGAGAAATATCTCTGTTATAAGTTTTCTCAATACATTGACATGTTTTTTGATGTATCTACTAAATAAGGGCACTTTTGGTCCCCTTACCAAAATTTTTATGCTATTGCATTGATCTCAAGCAAATTTTGCCATGTCGAAGGCCTGGTTGAATGCTAGCAATGAGTCTCGGCTGATAATTTGTTTTAGAGTCAATGCTACTAGCACCATAATTAAAATACATTTATTAAAAAATTTCTGTCTCCTGTCAAAATACCTACGGGGAAAATATTTACCTATTTCGTTTTAGAATAATTTAAGTTACATCTAATATTTCTTATCGATGTTCATGTAGCGTCTTCCTGGACATAAAGATTATGAAATAAAACTTATTCGCTAATTAAGAGACTACTCTAATAATTCCGGAGCTTTAGTCAAGTGTTTCTTAAATATCTCATTTAATTCGCACAAGAAAATAAATATGATGCCTAACCAAGAAAAAAGCTTCTCTGCAATTTAAGATCAATCCTACCTAAGAATTTCTCTCTGTGGGGTTGTTTCTAAACAACGAATTTTATTTATTTACTTTAATTTTAATGAATTTACGAATTTAGCTAAGTTCAAAAATATGTTCTGTGGAGAAATAAAATCGTATATTCGTGTTTGACTATCACATCTGAGCGTAAGCGTACCACTTAACGATAAGTGCCAAAATAAGAGCTTATTGATAAAATCATTGTTTTGAATCCCACGATCTGGATGATGTTACGTTGTCTTGTTGAGACAACGTCACAATTTGGTGTGATTTACGGTTTGGAATTTTCTCAGGAATCGAACCATCTAAAATATCAATTTGATACCAGAAACTATTGGAACTCAGGTTAAGGTTAAGTCTATGCATAGATTAAATAAAGCATTCTCTCAGTTGAAGTTCCAATTATCGCGATTCTCTTTCACTTTTTTATAAATTATGGCGAGGAGTACTTATAATCATATACTTAGAGATTGAAGTTGAATAGAATAAGGATCGATGGTCTTCCATTAACACCAAAACTTGAGAAAAACGATAAATATCTCATTTCATTTTAAGACAGTAATCATTAATTTGAATTAATTTTACTACTAATTTGATTTGAAACGTGCCATTTTTCACCACCGCCGGGTGGACTGTGCAATTTGCTATTCCAAATTAGTATTCCTTGATCATAAGTCCTTAGCTTCTTCCGGCGAACTTAAATTAGTCGATGGATCAATGCACATACATATACGAAAGATTCGTCTTTCCAACAAGTAGAGAATTTTAATTTTGTGTGTTTTTAAAATTCTTAATGCAAAAACCATTTTTGAAACATTTTTCATTTTAAAAGCTTTTAAACTGAACATTATAATCGTCTATTTTATCAAAATAAGATCTTTTTATCAAAGATCGTTCGCGTGTTATAAAACTTGAGAACGAATCTTATTAAGTGCTCACTAATTGCTTAAACGTGAAATGGATGAACGCCTTGTGCGATTTCGAACGACATCCCGGAAATCTAACTGTAATCCTACTGTAATATCTCGTGTTCCAGAGTAATATGAATGCAATCTTCAATACGAGCATCGTCGGGGAGAGAAACTTAGGACGTCGGCATCAATGCCACGATACCGTTGGATGGCCTAGCATAAGGCTGCGAGCGTCGAGGGGAGCGGAATTGCACTGGCAGTACACGCAGGCACCCATCCCGAGAAGATTGAAAGGGGGAAGGAGGAGACGAAGGAACGGAAGGCATGGACGAGAGAGTGAGAGAGGAAGGAAATGACAAAGAATGGGGTGTGCAGGGGGACGGTGGCGGTTTTGGGTGGGTTGGTCAGGTGAGCGGACACCAAATGGCCCGCCATCGCCGGGGCCGGTGGAAAGTGCGGAGGTGGGTAGTGGTCGCACTCGGACGCCCCCCCCCCGCCCCTCTTGAGCGAAAGGCGAGCACATCCTTCCCACACTGCACCTCGTCTCCTCTCTCGAGAGGGAAAAAGAGAGGCGAGGGGAAGGGGAGGCGGAGGAACGGGAGTGAGAGGGTGGGAGGGTTTTGGGTGTTGGGAGGGCGCAGATGTTTCTGGCAGGTTATATCCCCGCCGCCACCCCAATTTCATCCGGTGCCCGCGACCCCCTTTTCTACCTTCTATCCCAGACCCTTCGTGTCCCTCCACCCCCTTCTCGCCGTTCCACGGACTAGCCCTTATTCCCTACCCTCCCCCATTTCTCCCACCCGCTCGCCCGACTCCCAAACCCTTGTGTTCTTCTTCCCTTCCCCGTCAGAGCACGTTTATCCGCAGTCCTGTTCTTTCCCGCGTTCTCCCCCTTTACTCCCCCTTATTACTCCCCCATATCCGTCGACCCCTTCACACTTACCCCTGCCCCGAACAGGTTGAGTTTGTGTGCTAACCCGTTGGTAAAAAGATTTTTAGGATTTATTTTTTCCGTAGCGTAGGTCTGAAAATATTTTTGACATTCAAAATAACATTAACCATCGGCTTTGCCTAATGTACATGGTTGATACAAATTATGTATATTTTTATAAACATGTGCTATTTGAGTTGCAAGATTTGAATTTCGGTTTTGCAATAATTTCAAGTTTGGATTCGAATCGTATAAATTCTCTCAATAGTCATGCCGATTTAAGTTTGAAAATTCCTGTCAGCAAAATATAAAATACTATATACCTATATACTTTTTTATATTTTCTATCATATGATACTGCGTATTACTCTTGAAAATTAATGCAATGCAGTAATACATGCTCTGCTGAAATGTTGAGGATATTTATTTTAGCAATTTTAATGAGCGTGGTTTTAGCATAGTAACATAGAACTTAAACCCATTTTAGTTTTCTGGGCAACTTAATATGACTTTTTCTATCAGTAACTAGTTGAACTACATATTTTCCTGCAATGGTGAACTGTATATTTTTCCTACCTTTTTTCAGTTATTTTTCTTTTGGCATAAAGAAGCGGATGAGGCAGAAAAAAGATCGTTGTTTATAAGGATATAATCACTTAGTTGTCACACTATTCCAGGAAAAAATATCTGCAGGTTATTAATGACTGGTCCATAAGCCCTTATGACATGAAATAGAGAGAGAATTCAGGGCGTTGAAGAAACTCTCCTCGTCTCCCTTTGATGCCCATATTAACCATTTTTTGGAAATATTTCATTCTCTGAGCGGTTAAAATTTCTTACTAAGGAATTGAAATGGTGCACGTTTGATGTCCATTTTTTATCTTAAATGTTTCCGATTATTGTTTTATGTTTCATTTTTTCATCACCTGATACTTTTCGTGGTTTGAGTGGTTTTCGAACTCCGAGAATTTTTGGCGAAACTGATTGACAACGGAGGGATGATGATATCCTTCAATTTTTTCCTGTAGCATTCGCCTGCTTATTTCCCTGCCTTCACAATTTCTGTTCACATCCACCAATTAAAACCTAGTGAGAGATGATTGAGAACGCAAGGTTCTAAAGACTATGTTGGCAGGTGAGGAAATTTTAAAGTGAGATAAACTTAGAAATGATAAAATGTGGAAAATGTGAATTTTGGTAAAAAATTGAAAAATCATTACAAATTAATAATTGAAGTAGTCGAGAAATGTTTTGCAAACCTTTTTTGAATTGCAGTTTGTTGCCCACTAATAATTTATTGATCTAATGGAATTGACTCTAGTCTTGAAATATTTTACTCTAAATTTTAAAAACTGATCAATCCAAACTAAAATTCATTTCCTTCAGTTATTTTCCGAAACTGGGAAATATGAAAATGTTACAGCCCCAGTTATTTGAAGTGCACTTCAAAGGAGCACTCTCAAGTTTCAAAGAGTTGTTCCATCATCATAATTGTTCGTATTTTTATTCGACATCACATTACACATTGAATTTTCATTATTTTCCCTGATATTTTTAAAATATGGAAATCTTAAAGCGAATTTTCATTAATAATTGCCAAAAAATATTTAGCGTAATAAATCACTTCTTGAAGTTCCATTTTTTGTTAAAATCACCGCGTTATCTTTTATTTTGATACTAAGCTAATTGATGAATTGCCGTAATTTAATTATAATTTGATCTCATTCAAATGTTCTATTTATTATTTATTTAGTATCCGAAACAGCACTTTTTGGTCTTTACATAGGAATTTTTGCAATAACAAACATGTATTGCGTTAGACATAGTTATAAACATCAAAGCCCTAGCTGGGATTCGAACCCGCGACCTCTGGGTTATCAGGTGATGATATTGCCCTGCTGTCACCATGGCAGAGAATATTTTGTTGATCAAAAAACTAATGTTATCTCTCTATAGAAAAATGTTAACTCTTATTGTGTATAGTTCGTGGAACCAAACATATTTAAGGAAGATCCCAGTATACATATTTTCTTTGGAACGTTACTGAAGTCTTCCGGTCATCCCAGAACAAATATACTACTAATTAAAATTTATTTAAATTAATTAATTTAAAATAATAGCCAAATGAAATGGATAGAGTAAGAAATTAAATGCGAATAATACTTCGGGGCGTCTGTGAAGAGCAAACTAATTGGACGTATCCTGAGATCCGGTAGTTTATGGTAGACCCGAGAATTGAGGTTTTTGAAGAGATTGTCATGGAACAATATAAAATCTACAAACCAATCCTTGGATTGATAGCCCGCGAATTAATATCCGTTAGCAAATTACGGTCGGTTCTCTCCCAAGTCTGTTACCCATTACGTTCAACTAGGATCGATTTGATTTCTAAGCTGCGTTTCTTCCCTTCCACCTTCGCCGTTTCTTTGGGCTGCCTTCCTCTTTCCACTCACTCCCACACCTCTTCAAAGCAATCCTCCACCTTTAAGTCCTTCTGAAGCCTCTCATATCGCATCCCTCATACCCTCCGTAAAAAGCATTGTGCTTCTCTAAATTAAAATCCGTGGACCTCTTTAATCATCTGGCCTTTTCATTCCCTCTCTCTCTCTCTGTCCTCCCTGCTTCGTCATCCTGTACATTTCATTCCGTCCACCAAACCCTCTCCATTCTCAATAAGGCATTGTTTAAGTTAATTTTTTCGTCATCGTGATTCAAGTGTTGTCCTTGTAGATTACAGCTCGCATTAGGTCCTCTACGCGAGCGGCGATAAGCGAGATCCGCATTCTGATGGACGGCTGAAGGTTTTCCCTTTATTTCATTCTTTTATTATTCCCCCTCTCGGGCTGGATATCGCTGATTTTCGTCCAATCTCTTTCGCAGTAGTTAGATAATGGCACATCAAGTCCAAAATTTGATGGATGTCACCGACAATTTAAGGATATTTTTTTAGACTCAGCAGGCGGATTTTGACGGTTAATCTACGGCTAACTTTGCAGTGTATGCATGTAACAGAAGGATCAATAATCTAGGGCCCTAGTGTTCTTTGCCTTGGATATGGATGTTGAGTGACATACACGTAAACTTCCATTCAAAATACGAACGGCTTGATCATCTAATAAGTTGTCACCAATGCCTTTCTTATAGGTTCATAGCGATGTTTAGGTTTATGATCAGGCAAGTGTTTCACTTTAAGGAATGTCTAGGACATCTGAGCTATCTTGCGGCATCGAGGGACTAATTATGGCACGACATTAGAATGGTATGTTCGAGTACCGGAGTAAAAACATATAAGATATGCACTGTCATAAACAGATTCAATTACACGTTCTTCCTTCGCAATCGACAAAAAAAACGATACGCAACGCATTGTTAAACGTAACTTAATGATAACAAAATCGAACCAATTTACATGTAAAAGTTAATTTAAAGACATAATTTAATAACTTAGTAAAACAAAGGAATTATTGAATGATTAATACAAACGTGTGTATACTGGCACGAGAGTTTTTATGAATATCTAATATAAATGATGAGTGTGTGAAGTAATATTTCTGAATTCGTTGATGGTACCCTCACGCATACACCCGTGAAGCGGCTTGCGGTGAATTGTGTAGATGTACAAGTATTGTAGATGTTGAGTTTTTTGCCGCTTAAATTTTATTCATAAACTTTTAATACTTACACAACGGAGCTGCGTTGGTTCATAATAGATGCATTCAAGTAGAAAATTAGAATATTGCATTAACTCAGAGATATCTGTGATTGTGTAATGTCTGAGTGATTCACAAAATCTTTCCCTGAACTAAGGTCCATTAGATTTTATATGCATTTTGACGTATCAATGCGTGATAATACTTGAATGATATTTCAGGCTCATTTCAGCCGAATTTGGTAGTACAATGTGGAACATGTTTTTTTCATATTTCAAATTAGACCTAACAGAAAACTGCTTAGGTGTATGTTAAAAATCTGCTCAGGGACAAATTCATGGATGGTGTTTTTAATCAGGAGATCCTCAGCATGAAATGCAGTTGGAGGGAAAAGAACTGATTATCTGGGTCACGAGAGTGGACTTCACCGAGGTAACGTTCCCAAATAGCTGGAGGGGAACGACGAGCGAATTTCAAACGGAAGCAAGAGGATTGAAAAAGGTATCTAATGGAGGGAACGTGCTTTATTTCTATTTCAAGGGGGAATAAGAAATGTCCGGGCTTGCGCCAAAGAGGGCGCGGGAGGAGGGACTTGAAGGGACGGAACGAAATGAGAGCGGGGTCAGCTTTACAGAAGGACGGAGGGGAGCCGTAGTTCTGTAGTTTTTTTCTCCCCCACCCTTGAGACGTTAGCTTGGGGGGAGGGGGAGGGTACGAAGACGACAAGGGTGCAGCGGTGTAGTCATACCTACGTGAGCGTCCGATAAAAGCGGCGTGCTTGCCGGAGATGTTTGGTGGAAGAGGATTAGTTGGGAATTTTGTGGGTGGAAGTTTGGTTATGCTTACGTACATTCTTTGTGCCCTCCTCCTACCGCCTTGGGGGGTCCCGGACCCCTATCTGCACCCCTCTCCCCACCTCACCTCCCGTTCCCCTTTCCTACCAGACAGGCGAGGTGAAAAGATGAAAAGAGAGTTGGTTTTCGGTGAGTGAGAGAGAGGGAGAGATAGCGAGAGAGAGAAGGAGGGTGGAAGTGGAAAGAGAGGGAGAAATGGAAGAGTAAAATATAAGGTGAGCACGAGCTTTTGTTTCCTCGGCCATTTGTCCGCGGGTGATGGCGTGCGGCGTTTGTTTTCCTTTCCCGAGATAGGGGCGTGGTGACAGGTGCAGCCAGGGTCTGTCTGAAGATTAAAAG